>JAVJIF010017348.1:0-61898 GCA_038442645.1 Agave tequilana
TTACATACATATTAGCTAACTGAAAGGAACATAAGAAAAGTAACAAATATTATTCTGTCAGGTCCATGCAAAGGCTGCACCAAAATCTGGCATCTGCATGAGGTGACAAGTTACTACCAGCATCTCAACTGGTAATAGTGAGATATTAGTAGAATATTGGCAATAAAGATCCCATAACAATTCAAATGAAAAAGGAGAGTTGTCCATAAACCTGGACTTTATTGGGAAATATATGAAGAAGCACTTCAGAATAATCCTCAGTTAGTCTTCTTGCCCTATCAAGTGTAGCCTTCAGCCTAAGTGCCCATATGTATTTTCCATCCTCACTACCTGACCATAAATAAAAGTAAGAGAAGAAAAGAGGCATGATTAGATAAGTATTGGCACCAGTACATTTATTAAGGAATATATCTAAGAATGATAAATTAGAATATCCAAAAAAGGAACAGATGTACCTTCTCTTTCAGAAAAACCTTGTTGTTTCCATGCAAGAAGCTCGCTCTCTATAGCATAGCACTCTTCAGATTTCCAACATGAAAGCCGAATCTGGCTAATACCAACAATAAGGGAATCAAGGAGGTGATTCCAAGGGATGACATTCTTTAAGTTCAGATTCTGTACGAGCCAGGATGATCCTCCCATAGATTCGACAGCATTAAAGAATCTGTTAAGAGCAATTAACCACAGTGGGATTAATAAATGGAAGTGACAAGTCTAAAGATAAACAAAATTTCTATTGTTTCTGGTTAAAAATTAAAACAGATCGAAAACCACAAGGTGCTTCTGGAAACACAAAGATCATAAGATGAAAACATTTGTATCAAGTCCCATCTGCACATAATATGGAAGATACGGTAGACAGAGATGCAAACTAGCAGATTCTATTTTGCCCTCTATAAAGGTAAATGGTCCAGACAGGTTAAATTCAGTATACTTGCATGACAACAAAGAGATTTCTATTCTACTGCGCCAAATATATCGTAACTGGTTGAAATCCATCAATAACTTTTCCATGAAAAAACATCTTTCAAACTAATTGAAATGCATCATTTTATACACTCCAGATATGTAGATTTGTTTTGTTCAATAGACTTCTTTGCTCTCTCCTTCAATAAACTAGTAATACTACCACTGTGCGGAAAGCATTAGCAAGAAGGCATCACAAACAAATACATACGCTTAACTCTCTCTTTCAACTAAACAGTGAATCTAATGGTCCAGGTCGCATTGGGACAACCTGTAGTGCCTAACCTGGACACATAAATGTTCACATCAGATCTCCCTGGTCCAGATGGGTTACATATCAGTGTCTCCCGACCTAACAGAGTTTGTAAATGGTCTTAGAGGTATGTTGTTTTTTAATGTCTATGGCACAGGTAGGGTTCTCAGTCATGCACCAAGTACAAGTAACAGACCTAACTCCCTTCTGGTTTGAGAAGCACCCAATTATCAGAAGTTCACCAAACTCTACTCCTACCCGAATTACATCAATCTGATGTGAATTGTCCATGTGCCAGTTCCAAGTAACAGCCTGAACTCCTGTTCTTAGCAGGAGCAGCATTCAAGAAGCAAAAGTTGTAAAATTCTATCTGGCTCTAATTACATCATTTCTAATATAAACGGCGGCTATTCCCAATAGGATTTGGAGACAACTGCAAGACATAGTTGGCTTGCCTTTGTCATGTATTGCTTAATATGAATAATCCAAGTGCTGTAAATTATTAGGAGACTAAATTAGATCATAATTTAGTTAGAATTCTGATAAACAATAGAGTTGGCCCAGAGGCCCTTCACTCTAGTTTTGATGATGATTAACTCATGTAGTTATAGTTTACTAATAATCTTGTGATATTTAGTTTCAGATATTTGATCAAGATAGTTTTGGAGCTTTCACATGGTGATTCAAGAGCTCGAGCGTCATGTTCACATCAAGCACTCGGTTGGAGTCAAGCTCGGTGGATCACGTTTGGATCGAGTCGACTTGGAGACGACGTTCTACAAGAAGACCACGATTTGTTTTAGTATAGTTTGTTTAGATCTCATTGTAAAGATTAGATAGTGTGATATGCTCAAGTTCACAATACACACACAAGTTTCATGTTATTAGTTTTTGGTTTTTAGTCTAACCGATTTTGGTTTTTAAGTCAAAAACATAGATATACTATATTTCATGTATATTGAATTCTATCCATATACAACATGCTTCAAAGTTGTTTAAATATCATGTTTTTGTATTTATGAGTTTTGAAGAAAACGATTTTTCATTTCAAAAATCCTAGCTTTGGAAAATAAAGTTTTGGTTTAAGGCAAATTTTCTATCTCACAAAAATGATTCAAATAGTTTGAAATATGTGTTGTATTTTTATCACAAATATTTGTATTTCAAAGATATAATAAGAACTGATTTTTGTGGAATTTATGTGTTTTTATGGGATTTAATTAAAGATAAAAACCTAAGTTTTAAGTCCTATAATGGTTACACTGACTGTCTGTCGGTCGAACGGACCGGTCGACCGTAGCAGTAGTCGGCGTGCACGCCAGCTTGAGCTGGTGGGCCGGTCTACCGGGTCGGTCGACCATCCAGAGAGCTCTGCTCTCTGGAAATGGCCCCGGTCGACCGGGTCGGTCGACCAGCAGAGAGCTCTGCTCTCTGTATCTAGTCTCGGTCGACCGAGCCGGTCGATCGGTGGACTCAACGGTACCCGGTCGACCGGCAGAGAGCTCTGCTCTCTGTATCCAGTCTCGGTCGACCGAGCCGGTCGACGGTCAAAAATATGACCGTTGGCCGGTCAACCGCCCGGTCGACCGGAAGGGCATTTCAGCCCTTTCCAGCTGCCAACGGGCAGATTTCATATGGGGCTATATATACCCCCATTTGAGTTTGTTTTCAACAAGATTTTCAAGAGCAAAAATTCTCATTCTTTCTAGTGTTCATATACAAGTTTTCAAAATAGTTTTTAAGCCAAAAGATTTTATTTTTATATGTTTAAAGGGTTGGAAAAATCAAGAAAAGGAGAAGCCTTGGGGTTGTTTTTTATCTTCATTTTTATATCTATTCTAGAAGTTTTCTCAAGCGTTTTTCTTTGTGTTTTTTATTTCCAAACTCTTTATTTCTCACACTTGAGCTGATCTATCTATCCTATCTATAGGATCATTGTTTTGTGAGAAAGAATTGGTTTGTGGTTGAAAGAGACCACCAAGTTGTAATCCTTTCATCTTTGTGATATCCCTCTAGTGAGAGGTGATTATATTGATATCCCTCTAGTGAGAGGTGATTGTGGAAGTGGTATTTGTATCCCTCTAGTGAGAGGTGGAGATTGTGTTGGAATCCCTCAAGTGTGAGGTGATTGTGTTTGAGTGGCTTTGAGCCCTATCCCTCTAGTGAGAGGTTGATCTTTGTTTGGCAAAGTGCCTAACCCTCTAAGTGTAGAGGTGTTTTTGAGTTGTGTCTTGCCTCTGGTGAGAGGTTGTATTTGAGAGAGGAGTTGTGTACTCCCAAATTGTATTTGCCCAAATCCTCAGTGGAGGTTCCCTGTGTGGGAAGTCCTGTGTGGACGAATTAGTGGAAATCCTTCTGTGTAAAGGCGGGGATGTAGAGCTGTGTGCTCGAACCTCGAAACATATCCGTGTGTTTGTGTTTGATCCACTTTTCTCTAACTCTCTCTCTTATATTGTGTCTTGCATTGATTCATATTGTCATATCATATTTATATGCTTGGGATTTGTTTGTGTGTGCCCATACTTGTGTTAAACCAAGAGAGCTTCATATAGCACCTCAACTCTTATTCAGAAGAATCAAGAGGAGTTAGTCCAGAGCCCTTCACCAGGAATTCGGCTACACTCTTTGGTTACACTAAGTGTGTTGCATTTAGTTTTTAAATTCCGCATTATTATCAGAGATTAGTTATACACCTATTCACCCCCCTCTAGGTATACTTTCAAATAGCCTATCAAAATAAGATAATATTTAAAGTTATAAATCCTAAATGAATTTAAACTCTAATATTATGGCTATTAACAAGAGGATTTGAAGACAAATACTAGACATAATTTTCCAACAAAATACGGGGAACTTTATAGAATTGCCATATTACATTCAACTCTAATGCAAAGCAAAGAACTAAATATGAGAGCTTCTTAGAAGAAAAGCTAACTAAAAATAATAAAATAAAGGGTAAATTTCAAAAAATCCCCTTGTACTATCGTCACATCGTAAAAATCCCCATGTACTATTAAAATGGCACAAACCCGAGCACAATAATTTAACAAAAAACACCGCTATAGTATCACAATATTTTGCAATTTCATCAAATCTAAGATAATGGACGAGATTTTTTTTACCATACCTTAGCTAGTACAAGTATGTTATTTACTAAATTCAATAAAGCAATAGAATTTATTGTTAAATAGTACAAGCTATTTTCTGCTGAATATGATAATAGTATATGGGTGTTTTATTTACAAAACCATGACAGTGCAAGTGGGTTTTCTGCAATTTACCCTAACAAACAACAAAGTAACAAGTGGGTTTACTCTAAACACACCGTAGAGAGGTCCAAAGAGGGGCAAAATCAAGAGGACAGAAAGCGCCCCCCCCCCCCCCCGCCCCCCCCCCCCCCCCCAAAAAAAAAAAAAACCCACCCACCCCCCACAACGCAAAAAAAAAGACAACAACAAAAGGCAAAAACATGTTAAGGAAAGTGATGTGGGTAGGATTTGTGGTGGGATTTTGGTAGAATTGGGGAAGAACAAGGAATTGGAAAACAGTTATGATCACGGATCGCAACCCGGATCTTGGCTTTACCGCCTGATTCGATTTAATCCATGAAATTAAACCAAAACACACAAAACTTTCATAGGAAATAAGTTTTAATCAATTCATCATTAACTTCAAAATTCAATACATGGCTATATATATAGTTTACAATTCGTGCACCATACATGCAATTATTGATAAAATCAAATCTAATAAAATCTAATTCAAATTGATCCTAAAACTTAACCAAATCTAATCAAATCTAAATTTAAATAAAATCATAAATCTTGCTAAGTTTGAGCCCTACGATTCCCCCATCATTCTCCCCGACTTGAAAACATTTATTCCCGATTAATTTAGTTGTAGACACAAGATAAGCACAACCGGATGAAACTGAACCTCGTCATGAATCATCAATCAGGTCAAGGTACGTCATAACTGAACCAAGGTGGTGGGGTGGAACTGACTTCCGTGACAAGCCGGCTGTGAAAGATGGTAGGTCGAGTCAATCACAAGTAGTAAATGCAATAAACATTGAACGGACTGCACTTTACACTATGAGTAAACTGATCTTCTGTGATCTTATCTCTTGTAGAAAAATATGCAATGGGTCGCAGACGTCAATCGATCTCAAAGATCTACAAGAGTCTCAATAAGAGGCTCTCTTTCATTTCTGCCTCTAGTTTTGACTTATCAACAACTTTTAAATCTAGCACATCAACACTATCTGGCCCAACGAGGACTGAAGGCTCTGAATCTAGATCAACTTTGCTTCCATGTCTTTTTAATCATCTGGATGCCCTCTAGAGTCTCCCGAAACTCAGTGAAGAGAAGGTGCGGAGCATACCGAGTACAAAGTAGGTCTTGCAAGACAAACCAACATCGACAGGAACTATGGTTATCTTTTCACAACCAATAAGCTTCTTCAAACACTCTCATTTGAGCATAGAGGCACTTATGTTCACATGTCGAACAAAATAACTGAAAAAAGTTCAAGATTGGTTTCCCACTTGTCAAACCCATCACAGTCATGGGAACCAAAAAACACAAGATAGCCACATACATATCCCGTTCAACTTTTTTTCATCACCATCAGTATATATGTATCAGCCACAAAAGTAAAAATATATGATGAAACTTTAGAAATCACCCGAAAATCTCAATAGCTCGCACTGGGCTCAAATCAAGCTGGAAACGGGATCTGAAATGCTGATATTATGCTGCAGGAACGGTATCGGTACCAAACAGAGGCTTTTAGAAGACAGTCATGAACTCTTTCCAGTGACTCTAGGACTCAGTTAGGACCCAACGCTTTGACCAGAGCTCGAAATGGACTCCGGATAGACGAGAAATTGGCTCTAAACTGCTGTTGTGCTGTTGTTGGCTGGCTGAGTTGACTCACTGAGTCAACTTGCTGAGCAAATTTGGGCTGACTCAGTTGAACAGAAGAATGACTAAGTTGACTGAGTCAGTTAGGCTGACTCGCTTTGCTGCTGTCGGGTTCGGTTGTAAAGAACCCTAGTCAGGTCGGGTTAAGTTACTGAACTCCACTAAAAATAATTGGATCGGTTCGAGCTTGACACATACCCGATCGATCCAACTCCCTTATGCACGCTTTGATAGCTAGGGTTTCAAATCTGCGGGGGCGGCGGTTGTCGAAGAAATGCGACGGGGGCAGCAGATGACTCGAGGTTACTGGGACGTCGACGGAGGTCGACGAGGGATGGCAGAGCTCTGGTGAAAAAAGTGTTGAGTCGGAAGACCCTGGCAAAGTCGACAGAGGTCGAAGGAGCGAAGGAGCTCCGGCGAGATCGGGTGACGACGACGAGGTCCTGAAAACACTAGCGAAACTTTGATGAGGATCCTGCAAGGACAGTGAAGCTCTGACGAATGTCCAGTGATGTCGGTGAGGCTTTGGCGAAACTCCAACGAGTGTGATGTGGGGGTGTTGTCAATGAATGACCTAGAGTGAGGAGACGACGAGGAAGGGAGATGAAGACGGAGGTGGTTGTCGTTGTCTTCGGCTGCAAGATCGTTGGTGCGATGAGATCGATGAAGATGGTGGTTGCAGTTGGAAATAACGGCGGCAGCGGCGGGTGAAAGCCTAGGGGTTTGTCGGTGAAGTGATGAACAGTAACCCGTGGTCACTGTTCACGGGATAGTATTTTTTATTTTTTTCTCTTTTTTTCTCTTTTTTTAGAAAATTCAGCTCTGATACCAAATTGATGTGGGACAGAGGAAGATTTAAGATTTGTGGTGGGATTTTGGTGAAATTGGGGAAGAACAAGGAATAGAAAAATAAATTATTCAATTCATTATTAATTCAAAATTCAATACATGGCTATATATAGCCTACAATATGTGCATCATACATGCAATTATTGATAAAATGAAATCTAACTAAATCTAATTCAAATGGTTCCTAAATCTTAACCAAATCTAATCAAATCTAAATCTAAATAAGATCCTAAATCTTGATAATTTTGAAACGTATGATTCCCCATCAGAAAGCCACCAGATAAAACTGTAGAAGATGGATAATCCATACAAAAACAGTTCACCAGTTAATTTCCATTTTCTTCATGGATCCCAAACTAGAGGCTTAAAATGAAGGAGATATTGCAGTGATCAAGGATGGAGCAAAAGGTTCACATGTTAGCCCATTTTAAATTAGGAAAATTCAATAACGTGACCTGTCACTTTTCTGTTTTGTTATAGTAGCAGATTTACACGTAAGACTTCAAATTGTTTTGTACTCCAAAACTTTTAGAGAATTGGGTCCCACAATGTCACTTACCATTTCATGAATCCTAAATCCAAGTGGTGATACTAATGTAAGAACACAAAGTGCATTTTTTATAATAAAAAAAAATTCAGAAATTTCAGCAAAAGATCGACCACAAATTAGGCCGCTATCCCACAAAATGAAAAATAAGACATTAGGGTATGAATTAGCATAGTATTAGATAATACTATGCTATCCCACAAATGAAAAATAAGACATTAGGGTATGAATTAGCATAGTATTAGATAATGAAGAGCCTTATAGATTGAATCATTTGTTCACCAGTGAAACCGTGGGCCACAATACAAACTTCACAGTCCATGAGGCATTCTTACAGCTATTAGACAATTCATCCAAAGGAGGGTTGACAGAAGACCCATGTCAATAAGCTCTAAGATATATGAATAGATATCAAAGCATTAGTGAAGATAGGACAAAGTGCCAATCTTAATTGACAAAGCAGATTGAACAAAAGATGAACAGGAGAGCCTGGTAGGTTATGTCAAAAGTAGATAATCAAATAAATACCCCATGTTTCAACGGTTCACCCAAAAACGTTAAGCATGAGCTTAGGTTGCAATAATTAAGTTGGTAGTTGGCTCGCACAAGCTTCAAGCCATTCCTGACAAGCTACCATACTGAAAGAGTGCCCATTACAGGTAGAGGTAAAACAGTTTAACAATGCAGTAAATCAGAAAAAAAGATGTCGGCTAGGAAAAAAATAACACAATTAGAAGAATAACTGCAGTTTCTATTAAGAGGCTGAGGTAAACAAACAATTTAAGAATATTTTCCTTAACTCAAGATAGGATGGATAGGTCTAATAGCAGGTAAGTTAATTCGGGTCCAATTTTTTATGGATCATCTATACAATCCCGGATTTAAATTATGGAATCCCAAGAGTTGAATCAGGTTACTATTTCGAGTCTTAATTGAGTAGCACATAATAATTAAGTTCAATAAATGGCATTTCAAAATCTGCTAATGTTCTTACTGTGTAATTGCCTATGCAAAGGCTGAGGTCTTCTGTTTATATCCTGCTAGATTTTTGGCGCGCACAATGATTGTGCAACAAAATATTATCCCCCCTAGAATACAGTAGTTTGAATTTTTAATGCAAATCTATAGCTTGTGAAGGACTTTTATGGAAAAAGCATGAGTTTCTGGTCTTTTTTAATTGAATGTGCGTGTCAATCCTCAAGAAATTTTAATCACAGGTCATTCTGCATCTCTATGCAATTTTTCGTCAATTATTAGGGTCTAAAAACAATTTATTCTTCAATATAGAGTCTTGAAGATGGTCTTCCTCTACTTTTTAGTGCCCGCCATGCACCTGGCTTTAGCACTAAAATAGTATAATTCTAATTCTTCTATTTCACTATTCTTTCTCTATTTCTTCTCTGTTTCTGGCAGCAAGAAGCCACTTCTAAAACCATTCTTTCAGCGTCAAAAGTAGCCACCTTCCCAGTATTCTTCATCCATCAATCAGGACATTAATCAACAACCATAAAAACCCTCTTCCTGTAATCTAAAACCTAGATTTCTTCAAAAGACCCAAAAATTCCCAAATGTTTACACTAGAAAGACTCTAAAATTGTAAAAGATATGGTCAAAAAAAATGGATCATTGGACTACTTTTGAGACAAAAAAAACTACCAGTTAAATCTTACCACCATTTAAGTGCGGCAATGCAAAGGCTTCATCGAAATCGTACAAAGACACCTGAAACTACATGCTAGAGCAATGAAAGCAAGAAAAAGGGCGACAAAAGAATGGGCCTTGTGACCTGACTCTCAACAGGAAGAAAAAGGCTTTTAAGGGCCTGCCTTACTATTAGAGGGGAGCAAAAACATTTTGGGGCCCAGACTAGACTAACGAGCCGGGGCCTCGATTTTTCCATGGTGATTTTATCGAGCGAAATTTAAATCGAATTGATTTGGAACTGACTAACCAAAGTTATTAGAGCCTATAAAGGCTTTGTGCTGTAAATACTGTTCAGACTTAAATTTTTAATTCATTTGTTTTCCTGCTATTGTCTGTCTTATGCATCTTCAGCCTAAAAATTTGTTTTTTAGACTTTAATTCACCCTAATTGCATGGATTGCACATCTACATAATTACCAAGTTCTGTGATGACCCCTCGGTTTGAAGTGCTCTCTCTGATTTGTAATTTATATTACCAGTACCAGCTGATATGTTAGACGTGTCCCAGTACGGAACACACCGATGTATCAGCTGGTATCAGCGATATACTGCTTGGAAACAATTTTATTTATTTATTTTAAATATTTTGAATTAAATAGTAACTGGTATATCAATGATATACTGATTATACCATAATGCTTTGAGTGATATATTAGTTGAATCATTTGGTATACCATTAAGAATGTTCTCTCTTTAATAAGATGTGAAAATAATTAAGTTGATGAAATAAAAGTGTCTAACACTTGTAAAATTAAAATTGTGATCAATATGTATTTTTCATTTAATATTTCTCCTATTAAGAAATTAGAAAACAATTAAATAAATAAAAACACTTGTAATATATAAAATATAAACAATTAATACATACAAATTTCATTAATTGTAAAAAAGGTCTCTTATACATAAACTAAATACTAATAAACAATTATGTTGTTACACCATATTAAAAAATATAAATAAATATAACTAAAAATAAAAGGAGTTTGCAATTAATTTTATTTGTAAATAAAAGAATTATATAAACTGATTTTTTACTAATTTCATAAATAGTGTTACTCTTATAAATTTTAAAATTAGGTAATAGTAAATAATAATAATAATAATAACGTAAAGAATTTTTCTCCATAGTTAACACACAGTAAATAAATTTAATGGTCTACCTGTCGATATCATGCATTTTAATAAATATCGCCCAGTACTACACCGGCGGCTTGTGAGTATGAATTGCCGATATTGGTCTAGGATTTAGTTTTGTTCAAACCGCTAATGGTCCCTCATCGGTATCGGTATACTCTGGAAACTTTCTGTTTTACTTTATACATCCGTAGTAAATGTTTTCTCATGCATGTTTTTCTTTTTTTAATAAACATACTATAGACACACTTGAACCTGGAACTCACCGCAACCCACTTCCACCATTGAGCCAGGCCCTTGTGTTTTCATGCATGTTAGGTGGCAGTTGGCACCAATGTGTCAATGTGAATGATGCAATGGTCATCATTCTAGCATGGGTTGTCGACAAAACAATTTTATCCATGCAGAGGATATATTAGGATAGTTAAAAAAAAGTAAAAAAGCGGCCAAGTTTGGTTGTATAAATTGGGGAATTAAAATGCGGGTCTCGCAAAATGAGATGTTTGGCTAGGAATTTGATGAGGCACAGTGGGGCAAAAAAGAAGAAAAATGAAGATCTTAAGATAGTATATATGGTTGTATAGAGAATTGGGAGAAAAAAAGGGGAGGTTGTCATCAATACCTCACTTTTAAATCTTTAATCTTTAAAAAATTGCTATTCTCCACCTTTAAGTTTCTTACCAAATTATAACGCCTTTACTTAATCTCGAACAAACAAAAAAAGATTTGAAATGAAAGAAAGCTGGCAGGGAGGCCACAATTCCTCCACTTTCTTCTCTTTTCTAAGCAAACAAACAGACCGTAATTTCACTTCAATGCTTGGCTTTAGCTAGGAATTGTAATTCAAAGGACAAAAAAATTTTGGGATAATTCTCCTCCAATTCCTCTATTATGTTTTGGCTCAATGGAATTGAGAGGAGGAAATTAGGGAGCCATGTGATGTTGGGTCCACAAAAATCCAATTCCTTTCCTAAATCCACCAAACCAAACACACCGTACATATTATTGCTTTTAAAATATTTCTCCTGATTGGATTTCGTTTTGAATTAATATTGCAAATGCATTTTGACTTTTTGGATAGTCTTGTATAAATTAGGGTTGGGAATTGGGTCAAGCCCGGCCTGGCCCTGGTCTGACAAAATCCGACTTGATTGAAGCTAGGCATGTGCTGAGCATTTTTAAGTTTAAGCAAGCTTGTGCATATGTTTTCAGCCAGATTTTTAATTGATCGGATTTAAGCTCAAGGAGTGTGGCCCGATGAGCGTGAGTGAGATGTGTGCTTATAAATTTTTAAGCTTTTGAGCAATTTGTACAAGAAATAGTTATGTATTAATGTCATTATATTATATGTTAGTTATTACATTATTAAAATAATAATAAAATGAAATCCACAATATACAAATATCTTGTGCCGTATTAAAAGAAAGTATAGTTTTGGTTGAATAGTAATCAGGTTTTACCGTTAACATAATTTGTAATTTAATAATAAATATAGAGTGGTGATTTTTTTCACTTATTTGTTTATTGTTCCTCACTTAATAAATTTAGAAAAGTATATATTATGTAAGGATGAGTCCAATAATGGCTCAAGTGCGGCCCATTAGTTTAGAAATTGACTCCAGCTTGAAAATCTAAGCCCCATTATTAAATGGGTCAGGTTTGGGCTCAAGAAAATTCAGTGTGTTCTGACTTGGGCTTATATAAGTTTGGCCTAAGCGGCCAATTCCCACCCCTAAATAAATGGTATTTATTTGAATATTAATTTGGCAGTGAAAACATGTAATATTTAAAATAAATGTAAAAATGAAACACTCTAAATTAAAACATTTCGAGATGCTAAATAGAATAATTGTGATATATTATGGACGGAAAGATAAATAATTTGTAAATTTTGAATAATCAGATGTGTTCAATAATTAGAAACTAAAAGATTTTGATGTGCCACCGTGTATATACAATCTCACTCTAATAAGAGTACTAAGGGTGAAACAAATTGCTTGGGCTATTGTCTCTTATGGACTCACAAATATAACCGTCACCGATGCTACAACTTATTTTCCTGTGGAGAAAAGGTTCAATAAAAGATTATTTGATAGATTTTTCTATAAAATATTTTTATATTCATATTGAGTTCATCCCTTTTAAATTCTTTAAGCGGGTTATAAAAGCAAAAACTGTGCGGTGAATTATATTGGATTGTATATGTACTTCCGACTTAGTATTTAATTGGGTAAACCTAAGTTTAAATGTAGGTCACCTAAATTATCTTTGATGAGCACATATAGGACTTAGTCAGGCAAACATATAGATCATGTGGTAATGAAACACGACCACATATCATAAATTTTTTATAAACACAATTGTCTTTTTTTGAATCATTTCAAAGTAAGATGGTTTGAATTATTTTAAATCAGAAAAATGTAAGACCACGTCAGAAGTTAATAATAGAAATAGCACAAAATTTCAATTAGATTACAACAAAATACTATAGTTAAAATTTTCTTCACTTTAAATTATTGTGTTTTTTACATATACCTCCCTAAAACTTTCTTTTACCTTTGTAATCTCCCCCCCCCCCCCCCCCCGCGGCGTTGATATTTGTATTTTGGTATACTCCTCTCAAAATTTTAAGTTATTTCCAAAACCACCCATAAGGAGTATATATGCACAGAATATTCTATTATCATTAACAAGGAATATTATTTACTTTCATTTTTCGCTAATTCAACATTTAGCTGAGAACATTTGAAAAGAAGATTTTATTATTTACATCTAAAAAAATTGGTTTTACCCGCAAACCAACAATTTAGGCGAATTTCGAAATAAGTTAAGGATTGGAGAGGGAGGTATATAAATATAAAAGGTTTAAAGGAGGGAATATCAAATAAATAAGATTTAAAGGGGAAATAGTTTAAAAATCTAAATTATTTCTTTTCATTATACACCTCTAGATAATGGTAATAATAAACGAAAATAATTGAGTTAGCCCTCTAAAATGTTAAAAGATTATTAATAATTTTTTCAAGAAATAACCTTCACATTAGTTCACTTGTACATCTATGATCATTAGGTGATGGTGACATAGTAAGGTGAAGGAGATAGTGTAGGAGATGCTAGCAGTTTTATTCTTTTATTACTTTTTTCTTTTCTTCCCTTTTTTTGGGGGGTGTGGGGTTAAGTAGTGATATTGGTGATGATAGAGGTGGACAAGAAGCATGGTTCATAGTCGCGGTCTCGGCCGCCAACTCGGCGGGCACTGAGACGGATCGGTCTCGACGACTCGGATCGATCTCGGGCGATACGCTCAAAACGCTACATAGAAAGCTCAAAAAATTCTGAAAAAATCACGACAAATCTTTAAAAAAATGTAGACATCTAATTTATGTATTACATGTCCAAAGCATATCACCTAGCACACTAAACATAAAGCGAAAGTATAAATACACGCGTCATCGGTAGAAACATCAAAATACATACACAATATAGTAAATTGCACAAACTACATTCATAAATACATACTAATGTAACTATTTTCACATTGAATTGCAATGAGACACAAAATCATCATCATAAACATCTTTGCGGTAAGTAAACAAACCGATACTAGTACTCGTAGATCTCTCAAGTTGTGGTCTGTAGTCATGAATATATGTCATACCATAATGTTGGCCTGATATCAAACTCAACATTTGTATGACCTTTAAGATTATAAGTTCCTTCATCAGTACTATCACTGTCATCACTGCCATCACTGTCATCATTATCATTGCTATCCTCACCATCATCATTACTAGAACTGGATAAAATCCTCACATCTTCACCAACACCATCATCTGCTTCTCTTATACCTCGGAGGGGGGAGAGATCGGAAACAGGGAGAGAGAGGGGGAGGGGAAAGAGACAGAGAGAGAAGGGAGACGGAAAAGGAAAGAAAGAGAGTGGGTGAGTGGGAGGGGGAGGGGAAAGAGAGAGGGAGGGGGAGGGGGAGGGAAAGAGACAGAGAGAGACGGGAGATGGAGAGGGGAGAGAGAGCTGGTAAGAGAGGGAGAGGGGGAGAGAAACAGAGGGAGGGAGAGGGAAAGAGAGGGGGGACATCACCTGGGACTGGGGAGGAGCGGCCAACGGCCATATCTGAACAACGACGATCGGGCAGCGGCGGCGATATCCAAATTTGAGCGAGAGGAAAAATTTTTCTTTTCTTTTTTCTTTGTACCCGTTCGTCATGGTGAACATATGTTTCGAGCTGACTCGGCCAAGAATCGGAGTCGACTCGGTCGACTCGGCCGATTCACGACCGATTCAGCCGAGTCGGCTGAGTCAACTCCGATTCTCGGCCGAGTCGGTCTCCTCTGAGTTGAGCCACCGACTCGTGACTCGGACTCGTCTCGGAGCGGGCCGAGACGGATATGACTCGGCCGACTCGTCTCCGACTCGGACGAGTCTTTGAACCATGACAAGAAGAGGTCAAGACATTCCTTGGTATCGTGATGAAACCAAATACGTGGTCATAATGTTGGAGGAAAAGGAATAAAATAATGCCAAAGGAAAAAATGTGACAAAATAAAAGTTCAGGAGGCAAAGGCGGTAATAATGTTAGTGGGACATCACAAGGTAGTGTGTTCAAATTCATTTGGATTAGGCAACGAAAGAGATGAAAATTTTTGGAGAAAGTGAGAAGATAAGGGAATGATGGAATTGTTGAATCCAATTGAAAGATAAAAATATCTGATTTTGGTCATAATATGTAAATCACAAAGGAGTTTACATGCATCTGCAATAAAATATGGGATATAGAGAGTATATAATTGTAATATTATAAAACCGAATCTGATTCGTTGCCACCCATAACTATAAAACTATAAATTGTGAAAATAATAATGACCTAGCATTTCTATGAAAAAATAAAAATGAAAAGAAAAAAAACTTAGATATGCTAATTTTCTAGAACTTCTTTAGATTTTCCAAGATAAAATTGTGATCCATAATCGACCCCAATATTTTAGATATAATAAACGTGATGATGGTAATTTTAAACAGTACCATAGTAATTCCATAGAAGATCAAAATTCAATACTATAATAGAAAAGTAAATGCATATATCTAAATTATTCTAAATAGAATTTTTTTCCTACAAATAAAATACAATAGATTATTAATGAAGCAACAATATAGAAAACATTTCTAGAGGAACAAAACTAAAATTTACAATCGCAGATAAATCAATTTCTTTCTAATTCATATTTCTTTATAATAACAGTAAAATCAATTTCTTTTAAATATTTTTGGGCTACATTCAGGTATTAAATTTGAAAAAAATGTAATCAGCAAGATTTATGTATAATTACTGGATCGTTAATTTTTCATAAAATAATGTCACAGACATCATACATGAAATGACCTCTTCCAAAGATATTATATCTTAATATATATACTATCACTTGTACTTGAATAACATAAAGATACCGGTATAATACATCCAAAAAGTCTAGACAAAGTATTACCACCCACCCGTGCCCCGCGCATTTGCCAGTAAAGAAGTTAAAAGCCACAAACATATCGGGTTTTTTTAGTAAAGAAGTAAAAAGCCACAAACATGTCACCTTGCCCAAAAGATAATGGACATTGACTATAAAATGATAACTATACGGCCAGAGTTTAGACACCATACAGAGCAGACTTAGGTTTTTAAAAAAAACAAATGAAAAGAGAAATTTACCGGCTTAAGAGAACAAAGGAATAATCCTCAAGGCCAATCTCACAGAGGCGACACTGTAAAACAGTAAGTTTCTGTCATCACCATTTCAACCTAGTGACTATAGAACATTTATCAAATAACTATTTGTTTGAACTCATGGAATGAACCTTTTGGCGCATGGCAATAGCAGCATCAGGGGCATCATTCCTAAGACCACTTTCAAGACTTTTCACAATTCGAGATCTTAGATTGGTTAAAGATTGCAGAGTGTTCATCAATATGAGAATCCCACCATTTTTCACAGAATTGCCCATTTCCTGCATGCTCTCCAAACTCTGCATAGCATGGTTAAAATAAGACTGTGAACCAGCATATACCTTAATGATACATCAATCGCGAAAAAGTGACCTTGTGAAAGAAAGTAAAACCTAAAACATTTTTTTCCTTCGAAGAGCAAAATAAGAATATGAAAACTAATTCAGAAAGCAAAAGGTTTTCAACATCCATCATAGTTATATAATACTTTTGCGTCTATAATATTACAGCTGTATACGGCAGAAGCATCATAGCGTCTCTAGTATCCCTAGAACTAGATATAAATGAATTTGCTTGATGGTGTCTATGTTCTTCGGGGACCTTAGATGAAGTATGAGAAAGTGTACACCTACATAAACATACAAGGAAGGAACCCCAGCAAATAAACATGCATAAATACATATATAAGCACATATATATATAGAGGCCCTGTGTGTGTAAGTCTGAATGCACGCATCCGAGCGTGCATGCATGCATACTCAACATCATGCATCCATCCATCCATGCTGCATATATGCATAATACATGCATGCTAGATAAGAGATGGCTCCTTGGGAAGATTCGCAAGGATTTAAAATCATTCACATTCAAACGTAACGTTAGACAAACCATATTGAAGACCTACTACGTTCAAGTTGATCCACATCATGTATAGTCTTAAAATAATGAATGAAGTGTTCTTAAATTATTTTGCCTATGCACAAGTAGGCATATATTACAACATTAGTTTAATGGTCTAGAATGTTAGAGAACTAACAAAAATTGGTGTAAGGGGTTTTAAAATGTTTAGATCATGACCAAAGGTTTTGATCAACAATTTGTGCGCTGATAACAATAGATTCAAACAACATGATATTTCCACCATCCATTTTGTTCTACTTCATACATAAGTAAACGAATTGAACTGCACTACATTTTTGGTGTTTTGATTAGTTAACAATTCTGCATTATTATATCACATTTCCTACGGATTTATGAATAAAATATCATTCCTAACTATGTTTTGGTCTATTTTGCAGATAATCAAGAGTGTAGGGGCAAAGGAGTAATAAGAGCTTAATTAAATCCAATTTTGGGTAATTAAATCAGGATTTCTTGGAAGCAAAAGAAGCAAAGCTGGAGAATTTCTAGAAGATACATTGAATCTAGACGTTGGCAGGTGTCTGACGAAAATCTAGACGCAAATAATTGAATCTAAGCATATCTGGAAGGTCCCCGAAGCATGGCGAAACCACTCGCCAAAACCAAGGACCTAAGTCCCTGGTTTTGCCGCGAAAATGCGGCCATGGCCGCATTTCTGCGGCAATCTTGGCGAGCCACGCGTCGAAAATCGTCTCGTCTTCTGGAAGCTCCTATTGCCTATATATATCTCTGCAGAGATCCGAAACACAAGCAGATTGAGAAATAGGCTAGATTTTCTCTCTTTTAGTGTAGGTTAATGTAGGTGTTCTTCTTTTCTTTTCTTTTCTTTTGTATTTTTATTTCGTTTTTTGATCATATATTAGGACAGAGAGACTCAGAGAGAGAAAAAAAGATTGAAGTAATAGATGGTGACAATCTATGTAAAGGTCCTTTCGTCTCTATTGTAATTTTCTCTATCTTCTACATGATACTTAGCTAATTTTTCTTCTCATGGCAATCTAACTACTAACCACTAACTATTAACCTCTTGCTTGAAAATCCACATAAATCTAATAGCCTCTACAAGGCTTGCTCTTGCAAGAGCCATTGATGGCTCATGATGATGGATTTTAACATTTTAACATTTCTAACATCTAACCCACTAACTTGCTAACTTGTAATGTCTTCTTTATTTCATGCTCACCTCTAACCAGTTTTGATGATTTAATAGTAGCTTGTAACTTGTTGTGTGGTATGAATGTGTTATTTGAATGTAAAAGAACAATTTTATGATTCATGCTTTGTATCGTCTCTTAAAGCCAAGGACTAGTGATGGCCAAGGATCCATATAAGGCAACTATCACTAAGAGGTTAGTATGATTAGTGGAGCAATTAATAGTTAGTACCAATGTGTTTTCATTCATAGTTTTCCTCATTCTTTTTTACTTTGTTTTAAAAATCAATTTCCAAAATCATTTTATCATTTTCTTATCGATGTTTCGATCAACTTCTTAGTTCACCCTTATTTCATCTTCTTTTTATTTTCAAAATCACTTCTCTTTTATTTTCACATTGTTGTTTCATCACCTTCTTCACCTATCACTTCTGGATTTCTTTTCTTTCTTCTTTTTCTCATTCTTTAACAAAGAAGATTTGTTAACAACCGACGTGAATAAGAACTGTTAATGCTTCTATCACCTCCCTTCCCTATGGATTCAACCCATTGTACCAATGCTATAACGGAAATATCGAGGGAAATTAGCACACATATAATTTTACTGATTTCATAAATACACATTTTCAAGTGCTGGTTTCGCTCCGATCAAAATTTTGGCACCGTTGCCGGGGATGGGATGGTTTAAACTCATGCTTTTGTCAACATTTTTTTCTCTGTTTTGGTGCAAGGCAACTTTTACAGAATTTTTACATTGCAGAAGTCTACTCTTGCTTGCCTCTCCCAGCTCTAGAAAGCAGAAAGCTTACTTCTAAAACTTCGTCGCGGAAATCAAAGAAAAGCCGCAAAAACGTGGCAATTTTGTGGCAATTGTACTTTGTCTTTTGCAGGGTTCTTGCAAGTTGCATATATTGATATATTCTGCTGCTACTTTTCTGCTTTAATTGCCTACACACTGCAATAATTAAAGAACCAAAATACGATATTTGGACGCTTTTAAAACGGTTTAGACATTTAGATTCAGGCATGTGTCAATTCAATTCTAATATACTGTATTTTGTTCTGTTGTTATGATCTAAATTGAGGTGTACATATGGCATCGCATATAGCATTGGACAAACACGTAGTGATTTACTCGCTTTGTTTTATTCTTGTCTATATTGCACACTTGCACGAATTGGATTTAAGGGCATAACCCAATACAAGATAAGGTAGGGATTTCATCACCCTTTCTTAGCCCAAAAACACCTCCCCACTCACACAACCCAAACCCTAATAAAAATTGATAAACGTTGGCCCCTAGGTACATCTCGGACTCATTAAGAGATTGACCGAGGGTGGAACTTGTTTGAATCATACTCTTGTGAAAGCGGTGTCCAAGGTTGGGGATTAAGAGGTTACGCCTCGAAGATACCGTGGTTTGACCTAATTAAGGCCAGTTGTTTACACGCGGATACCTCCCGCCATATTTTACCCATACTTGGCCGATTAGCTTGTGCTCAGATTCATACAACAACCTCCCCCAGGTAATCGACCAGTTAAGAGTCGTCTAGGTCTAGGTCAACCCTACTATAGGCTTGGTTTTGATTTTTTCTTTCTTTTTATTTGTTTGTTTGTTTTTTTTTTTTGTTTGTGATTGTTTGTGAAATGGAATTCAATAACAACAATTTTTTCAATCCTAATATGAATCCATATTTCACACCAACCTCATTTGACTCAGATAACTCCAACCCGGCTTTTTATAACATGGACCAATCAAATAGGCCGGATTGGATTTACTCAGCTCAATATGACTCATACCCCCAATCTTATGGCCATAATTTTCAGAATAATTTTCACTCTTCACAAAGTCAATAGGGATTCATCTCCCCCGAGTCAAATTTTCAACCACTTTATCCACAATTTTAACAATTTTCACAATATTCATTTCCCAATTTTGCTTCCTGTACCCCTTTTTCAGAACCACCCATTGAAGAATAATCTGAGTTAGAAAAAAGTATAGAAGCTGTACAAGTCATACTTGAGTCCCAACAAAAGAAGCTCAATTCACCAGTTCCACAATATTTTTATAATTCATACTCAGTTTTACCTATTCAAAATGAACAACCATCTGCCCTGAAAACGAGTATGGAAATTTTCGTGAGTTTGAGCTTCAATTTCAAAATATGTTGAACTCACACTCTTCACAATTTTTTCAAATCTAAGATTCCTACACTTCCTTTCTAGAACATCTACCTAAAGAAAAATCATACCTATAAAAGAGTATATAAATATTTTAGGAGTCCTCACAACAATTTCAAAAATCTTTTACCCAATCTATCAATAGGTTGGAAACACAATTGAGTCAATTGGTTAATATTTATAAGAATGAGGAAACTCTTTCTTATTAACCTTTGATCAATTCAGATATCTCTAACTCTATTAATTCGACCCAGGACTCTTGTTGTTTTGGAAGCCAAGATTCAATTTTAGCACACTCATTTGAACTTGACCAACTTCAAATTTTGAAACCATATTGATATTTTGGCAAGTTATCCCTTTTCTGAAATTAAACTTGAGAATGAATATGATCCTGAACCTCGACTTGGTAATTCAATTCCACTTCTTGATTCAATGTTGACTCTGGTATCTTTACCTCACTTCAATCCTTTTTCTGAATCAACATTAGATCCTGTGCCAATTTATCATAAAATTGAATCACCAATCTTTTATAATCAACAAATTAAACTTAAACAATTTCATACTTTTGAATGTCCCATTGATAATTGGCAAGTTTTCCTTTCAAAGAAAATGAATTCAAATAAGAATATGACTTCAATCCTCAAATTTGTGATTCAGCTCAAATTCCTGAATCAATATTGACTCCTATTTTGTTACCCAACTTGAGCAACATTTTAGAGTCAGTTTTAATTCTCATACCTGCCATTCTTGACCTTGAATCACCATTCTTGGAAAATCACATTCCGTTGTGGGGAAATGAATATGAACTTGAATTTTAACTTCTTGATTTGGACCCGAATCCTGAACCTTTACTTGACTTAAGTCAAATCCCTGAGTCAGTATTAATTCCTGCACTTTCTGAACCCAAATCTGTCATTCCATCTTTTCATGCTCTACTTTAGAACAAAGGCGTTGATAAAATTGACTCCGAAATTATTTTAAAATTTTAGAAATTAGATGGGATAAAATTCTTAGTAAAAATCATAAATGCATACATTATTATAATGGGTTATATTATAGAGGTCTCTGATGGATTCCTCCGAACTCCACACAAATTAGATTGGCCCGCATTTCGTGGACCAATCAGACCACCACCGGAATCATCACCTTGAGGTAATTTTTTCTTTCCTCTCTATTTGTTTCATGCATACATACATTCACGATGCATTAGAACAATGCATGAGATAAGTGTGGAGGGTCTACTAACGTAGAGTTTTTAAATTTTCTTTCTTTTTCACATCTTTAAGGATATTTTTAGAATTTTCCCTTTTATATAGGAATTTTTCCTTTCTTTAAAGAACTTTTTGAAATAAGAAACAAAATTTTGACTTATTTTTAAGAAAATTAAGATGATCTTTGAAATTAAGAAAGTATGACATCTTAAACCACGTCGAAATAATGGATCTTGTTTAAAATTATAGGCTAGGTAAGATAGATTGGAGAGATAATTTTATATTAAATTTTTACCTTAGATAGTATGCACTTCACACTTACACATTTTTGGGATGAAAATAAAGACCTATAATGCCATAAAATAAAAATAAATAAAAATAAAAAATATATGGTATATATGAAAAAAATCACTTATTAAGCTGAATAACTATGCCTCAAGAAGTATGATTATTCACGTCTAACAGTGGGCAAAAGAAACAAATAATTCCCCTTAGTTTTGTGGCCTTATTTACTCAAGTCCTTAAACCGAGAGATCTTTTCTCTTCTGGTGCCCTAAGACCGTCTGGTCTGGGAGTCATCGGTTAAAGGCTCACTACCCGGGTAAACTAGAAAGATTAAGAAACTAAGGGGAAAAAAGAAAATATATGTATATAAATAAATGGCTTGATGGCTAGAGTTGAAATCCCAAAAATCTTTATAAAGTGCATAATATCTAGGTTTTATGAAGGATAAAATAGTCAATCCAATTTTGAATTCTTATCTTAATTGAAGACGAGGTCTTGATATAGACTAAGTTTAAGGAAGAATAATTTTTTGTAGATTTATGATCTTAGATCGCTTATATTTTTACAAAAATATTTCAAAAACTTATCTCTTTCAAAACACATTTAAAAATACTAACATTTGTTTTCTTTCTTTATGAATTTTGTGGGTACAATCTGCTGAAAAACCTCAGGAGACAACTCCTCCTCTAGGGGTAACCTAGAGGTTTAACAGCTTGTTGCACATGCTCAGTGCAATCGCGTCACCCGCAAAATAGGTGTAATAACATTTATAATATAATTTTTTTACTGTTTTGCTCGGGATGACCAAAAGATAAATGTGGAGGTGTGATTAGTTTACAATTCTGTATTATTATACCGTGTTTTCCTACCGATTTAAGAATAAAAAATCGTTCTTAAACTGTGTTTTGATCTATTTTGCATATAATCGTTGAGTCTAGGGGCAAAAGAGTAATAAGAGCTTAATTAAACCCATTTTTGGGTAATTAAATCCGGATTTCTTGGAGACCAAGGTAGAGAGATTCCAGAAGATACATTGAATCTAGACGTTGGTGGGTGTCTGACAAAAATCTAGACGCAAATAACCGAATCCAAGCATATCTGGAAGGTCCCCGAAGCGTGGCGAAACTACTTTTGCGGGTCCCTAGTTTTGCTGCGAAAAAGCGGCTATGGCCGTGTTTTCGCGGCAATATTGGCGAGCCACGCGTCGATTTTCAACGCGTGACCTCGTCTCGTCTTCTGAAAGCTCCTATTGCCTATATATATATATATTATATATCTCTGCAGACACCCGAAACGCAAGCAGATTGAGAAATAGCCTAGGTTTTCTCTCTTTTAGTGTAGGTTAGTGTAGGTGTTCTTCTTTTCTTTTCTTTTGTATTTTCATTCCGTTTTTAGATCATGTATCAGGGCTGAGAGATTCAGAGAGAGAAAGAGAGATGGATGTAACAGATGGTGACAATCTATATAAAGGTGTCTCCTTTCTTCTCCATTGTAATCTTCTCCATCTTCTACATGATGCTTCGCTAATTTTTCTTCTCATGCCAATCTAACTACTAACAATCTAACCTCTTACTTTATAATCCACATGAATCTAATAGCCTCTACAAGGGTCTTGCTCTTGCAAGAGCCATTAATGGGTCATGATGATGGATTCTAACATTCTAACATTTCTAGCATCTAACCCACTAACTTGCTAACTTGCAATGTCTTCTTTATTTCATGCTCGCCTCTAACCGATTTTGATGATTTAATAGTAGCTTGCAACTTGTTGTGTGGTATGAATGTGCTGTTTGAATGTAAAAGAATAATTTTATGAGCCATGTTTTGTAATGTCTCTTAAACCAAGGACTAGTGATGGCTAAGGATCCATGTGAGGCAACTATCACTAAGAGGTTAGCATGGTTAGTGAAGCAATTAGTAGTTAGTAGTCATGAGTTTTCTTTCATAGTTTTCCTCATTCTTTTTTACTTTGTTTTAAAAATCAATTTTCAAAATTATTTTATCATCTTCTTATCGATGTTTCCATCAACTTCTTAGTTTACCTTTGTTTCATCTTCTTTTTATTTTCAAAATCACTTCTCTTTTATTTTTACATTGCTGTTTCATCGCCTTCTTCACCTATCACTTCAGGATTTCTTTTCTTTCTTCTTTTTCTTATTCTTTAACAAAGAAGACTTGTTAACAACCGACGTGAATAAGAACTGTTAATGCATCTATCGTCTCCCATCCCTGTGGATTCGACCCGTTGAGCCAATGCTATAACAGAAATATCGAGAGAACATTAGCACACATATAATTTCACTGATTTCATAAATACACATTTTCAAGTGTTGGTGTCGCCCCGATAAAAATTTTGGCGCTTTTGCAGGGATGGGAATGGTTTAAACTCACATTTTTGTTAACATTTTCTTCTCTGTTTCGGTGTGCCGGGAAATTTTTACAGAATTTTTACATTGCAGAAGTCTACTCTTGCTTGCCTCTCCCTGCTCTAGAAAGCAAAAGGCTTGCTTCTAAAACTTTGTCGCGGAAATAAAAAAAAGCCGCGAAAACGCGGCAATTTTGTGGCAATTATACTTTGTCTTTTGCAGGGTTCCTTGCAAGTTGCATATATTGATATATTCTGCTGCTACTTTTCTATTTTGATTGTCCACACACTGTAATAATTAAAAAACTAAAATACGATATTTGAACGCTTTTAAAACAGTTTAGACATTTAGATTTAGGCACGTGTCAATTCAATTCCAATATACTGTATTTTGTTCTGTTGTTGTGATCAAAATTGAGGTGTACATATGGCATCGCATATAGCATTGGACAAACACGTGGGTGATTTACTTGCTTTGTGTTATTCTTGTCTATATTGCACATTTGCACGAATTAGACTTAAGGGCATAACCCAATACAAGACAAGGTGGGAATTTCATCACCCTTTCTTAGCCCAAAAACCACCCCCCCACTCACAAAACCCAAGCCCTAATAAAAATTGATAGACGTTAGCCCCTAGGGACATCTCAGACTCATTAAGAGAATGACCGAGGGTGGAACTTGTTTAAATCATAATCTTGTGAAATCGGTGTCCAAGGTTGGGGATTAAGAGGTTACGCCTCGAAGATACTGTGGTTTGACGTAATTAAGGTCAATTGCTTACGCACGGATACCTCCCGCCATATTTTACCCATACTTAGCCGATTAGCTTGTGATCGGATTCATACAACAACCTCCACGGGTAATCGACCAGTTAAGAGTCGTCTAGGTCTAGGTCAACCCTACTATAGGCTTGGTTTTGATTTTTTCTTTCTTTTTATTTGTTTGTTTTTTCTTTTTTGTTTGTGATTATTTGTGAAATGGAATTAAACAACATTTTTTTCAATCCTAATATGAATCAATATTTCACACCGATCTCATTTGACTCGGATAACTCCAACCCGACTTTTTATAACATGGACCAATCAAATAGGCCGGATTGGATTTATCCGTCTCAATATGACACAAACCCCCAATCTTATGACCATAATTTCCAAAATAATTTTCACTCTTCACAAAATCAATATGGATTCGCCTCCCCCGAGTCAAATTTTCTACTATCTTATCCATAATTTTCACAATTTTCACAATATTCATTTCCCAATTTTACTTCCTATACTCTTTTTTCAGAACCATCCATTGAAGGAAAATCTGAGTTAGAAAAATGTATAGAAGTTGTACAAGCCATGCTTGAGTCCCAACAAAAGAAGCTCAATTCACCAGTTCCACAATATTTTCATAATTCATACTCAGTTTCACCTATTCAAAATGAACAACCATCTGACCTGAAAACGAGTTTAATGCTTTCGTGAGTCTGAGCTTCAATCTCAAAATATATTGAACTCACTCTTCACAATTTTTTCAAAATCAAGATTCCTACACTCCATTTCTAGAACATCAACTTGAAGAAAAATCCTATATAGAAAAGGGTATAGAAATCTTGCAGGAGTCCTCACAATAATTTCAAAAATCTTTTACCCAGACTATCAATAGGTTGGAAACACAATTGAGTCAATTGGTCAATATTTATAGAAATGAAAAAAACTCTCTTATCAACTTTTGACCAATTCTAATTCGACCCAGGACTCTTGTTGTTTTGGAAGCCAAGATTCAATTTTAGCACACCCATTTGAACTTGACCAAACTTCAAATTTTGATAACCACATTGACATTTTGGCAAGTTATCCCTTTCTTGAAATTAAACTTGAGAATAAATATGATCCTGAACCTCAACTTGGTAATTCAATTTCACTTCTTGATTCAATGTTGACTCCGGTATCTTTACCTCACTTCAATCCTTTTTCTAAGTCAGCATTGAATCATGTGTCAATCCATCATGAAATTGAATCAGCAATCTTTTATACTCAACAAATTAAACTTAAACAATTTCATACTTTTGAATGTCTCATTGATAAATTGGCAAGTTTTCCTTTCAAAGAAATTGAACTCAAATAAGAATGTGACTTCAATCCTCAAATTTGTGATCCAGTTCCAATTCTTGAATCAATATTGACTCCTATTTTGTTAACCAACTTGAGCAACACTTTAGAGTCAGTTTTGATTCCCATACCTGTCATTCTTAAATTTGAATTACCATTCTTGGAAAATCACATTCCGTTGTGGGAAAATAAATGTGGACTTGAATTTCAACTTCTTGATTTGGACTCGATTCCTGAACCAATTTTGACTCCTGAACCTTTACTTGACTTAAGTCAAATTCCTGAGTCGATATTAGTTCCTACACTTTCTGAGCCTAAATCTATTGTTCCATCTTTTCATATTCCATTTTGGGAAAAAACTATTGATAAAATTGACTCTGAAATTATTTTAAAATTTTGGAAATTAGATGGGGTAAAACTCTTAATAAAAATCATAAATGCATACATCATTATAGTGGGTTGTATTATAGAGGTCTCTAGTGGGTTCCTCCGAACTCCACACAAAATTGGATTTGGTCGTATTTCGTGGACCAATAGACCACCACCTTGAGGTGATTTTTTCCTTTCCTCTCCATTTGTTTCATGCATGCTTACATTCACGATGTATTGAGAACAATGCATGAGATAAGTGTGGAGGAGGGTGTACTAACGTAGAGTTTTTAGATTTTCTTTCTTCTTCACTTCTTTTAGGATATTTTTAGAATTTTCTCTTTTGTATAGGAATTTTCCCTTTCTTTAAAAAACTTTTTGAAATAAGAAACAAAATTTTGATCTATTTTTAAGAAAATTAAGATAACCTTAGAAATTAAGGAAGCCTCAATTATGACATCTTAAACCTAGTCAAAATAATGGATCTTATTTAAAATTATAGGCTAAGTAAGATAGATTAGAGAGATAATTTTATCTTTAATTTTTTGCCTTAGATAGTATGCACTTCACAGTTACACTTCATTTTTAGGATGAAAACAAAAACCTAAAATGCCATAAAACAAAAATAAATAAAAAGAAAAAATATATATGGTATATATTAAAAAATCACTTATTAAGCTGGATAACTATGCCTCAAGAAGCATGATTATTCATGCCTAACGATGATCAAAAGAAACAAATAATACCCTTAGTTTTGTAGTCTTGTTTACTCGAGTCCTTAAACCCAATGGATGTTTTCTCGTCTGGTGCCCTAAGATCGTCTAATCTGAGAGTCATCAGTTAAAGGCTCACTACCCGGGTAAACTAGAAAGCCTAAGATAAATAAGGGAAAAAAAAGAAAAATATATATAAATAAATGGCTTGATGGTTAGAGTTAAAATCCCAAAAATCTTCACAAAGTGCATATTATCTAGGTTTTATGAAGGATAAAATATTCAATCCAATTTTGAATTCTTATCTTAATTGAAGACAGGATCTTGCATATAGACTAAGTTTAAAGAAGAATAATTTTTGGTGGACTTATAATCTTAGATCGCTTATATTTTTACAAAAATATTTTAAAAACTTGTCTCTTTCAAAATGCATTTTAAAAATATTAACATTTGTTTTCTTTCTTTATGAATTTTGTAGATGCAATCCGCTGAAAACCCTCAGGAGACAAAACTCCTCCTCTAAGGGTAACCTAGAGATTTAACGGTTTGTTGCACAAACTCAGTGCAATCACGTCACCTGCGAAAGTGATGTAAAAACATTTATAGTATAGTTTTTCTTTTTATTGTTTTGCTCAGAACGAGCAAAAGATAAGTGTGAGGGTGTGATTAGTCTACAATTCTGCATTATTATATCGTATTTCCCTACCAATTTATGAATAAAATATCATTCCTAAACTGTGTTTTGGTCTATTTTGTAGATAATTAAGAGTCTAGGGGCAAAGGAGTAATAAGAGCTTAATTAAACCCATTTTGGGTAATTAAATCCGAATTTCTTGGAGGCCAAGCTAGAGAGTTTCTAAACGATACATTGAATCTAGACGTTGCCGGGGTGTCTGATGAAAATTTGGATGCAAATAACAGAATCCAAGCATATCTGAAAGGTCCCCGAAGCGTGGCTAAACCACTCGCCAAACGCGTCGATTTTCAACGCATGGCCTCATCTCGTCTTCTAGAAGCTCCTATTGCCTATATATGTCTCTGTAGACACCCGAAACGCAAGCAGATTGAGAAATAGGCTAGGTTTTCTCTTTTAGTGTAGGTGTTCTTTTTTCTTTTCTTTTCGTTTGTATTTTCATTTCGTTTTTAGATCATGTATTAGGGCTGAGAGAGAAAGAAGGAGATTGATATAATAAATGGTAACAATCTATGTAAAGGTGTCTCTTTTCTTCTCCATTGTAATCTTCTCCATCTTTCACATGATGCTTAGCTAATTTTTCTTCTCATGGCAATCTAACTACTAACCACTAACTATCTAACATCTTACTTGATAATCCACGTGAATCTAATAACCTCTACAAGGCTTGCTCTTGCAAGAGCCATTGATGGCTCATGATGATGGATTTTAATATTCTAACAATTCTAACATCTAACCCACTAACTTGCTAACTTGCAATGTCTTCTTTATTTCATACTCATCTCTAACCGATTTTGATGATTTAATGATAACTTGCAACTTGTTGTGTGGTATGAATGTGTTGTTTGAATGTAGAAGAACAATCTTATGAGTCATATTTTGTATCGTCTCTTGAAGCAAAGGACTAGTAATGGCCAAGGATCCATGTGAGACAACTATCACTATGAGGTTAGCATAGTTAGTGGAACAATTAGTAGTTAGTAACCATAAGTTTTCTTTCATAGTTTTCCTCATTCTTTTTTACTTTGTTTTAAAAATCAATTTTCAAAATCTTTTTATCATTTTCTTATCGATGTTTCCATCAACTTCTTAGTTTACCTTTGTTTCATCTTCTTTTTATTTTCACATCGTTGTTTTATCGCCTTCTTCACCTATCAATTCTGATTTCTTTTTTCTTCTTTTTCTCATTCTTTAACAAATAAGACTTGTTAACAACCGATATGAATAAGAACTGTTAATGCTTCTATCACCTCCCGTCCCTGTGGATTCGACCCGTTGAGCCAATGTTATAACGGAAATATCAAGGGAACATTAGCACACATATAATTTCACTGATTTCATAAATACACATTTTCAAGTGCTGGTTTCGCCCCGATCATGTTTAGACACTTCAAATGATCTAAATCACTTGTCAACTTTAATGGAGTGGACTTTCCATTTAACTAACCTATCATTGACTGAATTAGCCGCCAAATTCTTCAGGATGTAGCCAACTCTCTAAGAGAGAAATATGACATGGCTGGAGCACTTTAAAAGGATGTATTGGAGAAAACAATTTGATGATCCACATTATTTATGATGTCCATGCCCTCAAACAATTATGGATTAAAAGTCGTACAAACCTGAAGGTCTCACCAATACATAAGCCGATGATAGAATGAAGGGTCTCTCAATTCTAGAAGAATTTGGACAATTTGCTCCATGGTTAACAAATGTACATATCAAATGAACTTTACTATTGAAAGAAAACTGTTCATTTTAACATCACTTGTTGCAGGGTGAGAGGCCTTCGAGTCGTATGATTTTTCACTTACAACCATTTCCATAGCACATAGATCAGGAAGATCATCAATTCGTTTGTTCCATCATGTGTTTTTGAACCATTATAGTGGTCAAAAATTGACCTTCATGATGGTGACGCTTGTCCAAGCAACCGAGCACCCCCTTCGAAAATTCTACATCATTCAATCCATCTATCAGCTTCTGCCACTCCAGATCCTCCCGAAATCTGTCCTCCATCCAAAAAATAAATCATCCTGAAAGATTCTGCCACTCAGACACCCAGATCTCCATTCGTCCCGAAAACTCCAGAGCCCCTCAATCCGCGGTCCAGCGACAGATCATCTCCAATCTTCGTTGTCACTTACACAGCCCGATCCCCTTTCACGTTCATAATGTGTAATGCCCCTCAGCACGGGCAGTTATGGATAATGCTGGATTTCTCGACATGTAATTCCAACAAATCAACACCACTGATCGCTGCCATTACAATATGCGAAACGTGCAAATCTCACCCACGATCATCAGCATCCAGTCTAACATCTTAGTGAGAAATAAGTAAACCTCTTCCCCAGCAAGAAAGGAGGCCGAACTCTGAAAATCCGAACTATGCACACTCCTTCCCAATCATTGCACTTCAACGAGAGAATTATAGTGAATTTCCTCCTCCCTCCAGTGATTTTTCCCAGTTAAGGGTTTCAACGTAAAATCCTTGGTGTTTGTTATGTGTTTTACTTGCATGCATTTCACTCTCTACGCTTGTGGTGTAGATCGAAGTCTGATCGCTCGTAGCGAAAAATTTCCACCATAAATTGGTGCTTTCATTGAGATCTGAATCCCTACACTCAAGATCTCTCCCTAAAAATCCAAACCCTTCTCAAAAAGCCTCTCCTACAATGCTGAGGGCCCCAAGAAAGCAAACTGCCACCTTCAACGGTGCCACGTCAAAGGCAAGGGCATCGACGCGAGCATGATCCCCCACCAGCCATCGATCAGCCACATACCACAGAGGATACCAACTTCTCAACTCAGGGGCAACCGCCAGTGTCCAACCACCGTAGCAGCATGAAAACAAGCTCCTTCAAATGCTCGCTGACATGAAAGAACATGCTCAGTCTAATCGTGATCGGTAACAGGCGACTCTCGACCACGAGAATGCCATCCGTGAGCAGGAAACATTGAGGCAACTCAATGACCAACCCCAGGCTCAAATCGCTTCCCTCTAAAACAACCAGTCATCACGCACTCAGAAAGCGAGCCTGAAGTCGATGGATCTCCCGACCTCTGAGCTCTTGACAAGCTAATCTAAAGACGAATCGTGGAAGCCAAGCTACAAAGTCACCCAACACTTTCAACTGCTAAAAGTCTCTAACTCCCTCTTCTCCGAAGAAATCCTGGAGTGTGAGTTCCCGAGGAAGTTTTCGACCGCAACCTTCGACTACTACTCCAGAGTGAGCGACCCTGTCCAGCACATCAAGCATTTTCGAGACAATGGTAGTCTATTCCCACAATGATCCACTCTTGTGCCTCACCTTCTCCTCCAGTCTGAAAGGTGTGGCGTCAGATTGGTTCTACTCTATCACCTCACTCCCTCCACAATTTTGAGGCACCTCACTCCCTCCACAACTTTGAGGAGGTAAATGAAACGTTCCTCACTCAGTACGCCTCTCGCCGGGAGGCCAACAGGAGAACAACCATCACCTTCTCTCCGTCAAGTTTAGGCAGCGCGATAGCCTCAAATCATACATTAGCTTCTTCCAAAACCAACTCGCCAAGGTCCCCAATTGCGGTGAGGACGTCTCCAGACTAGCATTCATCAGCTGCCTGCAAGTCTCCCAACTTCTGTACAAGCACCTCTTAAAGCACAATGTCATTCCGATGAGTGAAGTCATGTCGCGAACTCAGCCCTACATCCAGCTGGAGCAGCTAATGAAAACTTCCTTCAACCATACCACAAAACATGGTGACAGCGAAAGAAAGTCAGTCTTTGCACGAAGCCTCTGCCCATGCCCAAGATCAGGACCAGGCGCAACCGTCTTCAAGAGACAAGTGCTCTCGATCCTCTCTCCAAGCCCCCCTCTGAGCCCTTCAGACGGAACAACATTTCACTTCGTTGAGGCTCTACATCAACGAGGTCTTCAACACCATCAAGGACAAGTCGTGGATTAGGCGCCCAAGACCAATCTAGTACGATCCCCCACTTCCTGGAGCAGAGAAATATTGCTCTTACCATGACAGTAAGGGACACAAGACCATCCACTGCTAGCCCTCTGAAAGAACCTGGAAAAGCTCATCCAACAAGGCTTTCTCAAAGAGTAAATCCTTACTCCCACAACAGCCTCCGGATCCAGACAGCCAAATGCTCCCCCTCCTAGCCACAACACTTAATCACCCAATACAAAGCAATTGAGTGATATGATGTTTTCAGGAGAGGGTTCATACCACTTCATGTATTACAATTCATGCATCCCATTCTAATATTGTACAGAATAATAATTTTGCTCATAACCATTGCAGCCCTTCCAAGCTAGATGTTCCGCTGATGGAATTTCCCCTACTCGGAACCACCCCGCTGCTGAGATTTTCTCCACTCGGAGTCAGTCCTTCTACAATGGGATTTTCCCCACTAGGACTGTCTAGGCGTTTTGCTGTTGGAATTTTCCTCACTTAGAATCACTCCATTGTTGGGATTTTCCCACTCGGAGTCAGTTCTTCCGCTGATGGAATTTTTCCCACTCGGAGGACTATGCATGTCCGCTTTCATGATGGGATTTTTCCCACTCGGAGAAGGCAACGCAGCCTTGCCTATGGGCTCCTTCTCGATTAGCTTACGGGAATCGAAACCCTCTGTTGTGGGATTTCCCCCACTCAGAGTCCCTATTCTATTACAGGGATTTCCCCCTCTCAGAGCCCATGTTTGATCCGTTGATGAGATTTTCCTCACTCGGAAACACAAACACTAGCCTACGGGTCTCCTCATCCGATCCATGGGTGGATGAACCCAGGCAGTTTTCCTTTGTCGGGTTCAAGCCGTATCGCCACTCTGCTGCTGGGATTTTCCCTACTCGGAGTAGACGCATCCAATCTGTCGACGGGGTTCTATTCCCGCTTCAGATCCCTACTGAGGTCATAACTCTGTTGATGAGATTTTTTCCACTTGGAAGTAGTTGTGAACCCGACTCCGCTGTTAAGGTTTCCCCACTCGGAGGCCCAACTCACTACCAAGATTTTCCCCGCTCTGAGGTCTGAATCGTCACTCTACTGATGGGATTTCCCTCATTCGGAGTCGACATGTCCAATCTGTTAATGGGTGACACCCCACTTCATGCCTCTTTTCAATTTGCAGGTAAGCATTCCGTAGAGCCTTAGTCGCACGAAACATATGGTATATACATGAGGATTTCTTTGTTTGGATATCTCCTCGACATACTAGTTTCGTGTAATTAGAGGCTGGAGAAATCAAATATACCAGAGAGGCGCAGTTACCCAGGTGTTGTCCGAACACCACTTTTGTGAATGTTTGCAAGTATTACTTATCCCGAGATGACGTGGTTGTGTATGTTTAGCCTATAACTGCAAGAGACATATGGTATATACATGAGGGTTTTCTTGTTTGGATTATCCCCTCGACGTGCTAGTTTCGTGTGATTAGAAGCTAAATGTACAGTGTTGTCAGCTCAATCTATTTAATTTTTCGCCTTTCATTAGCTCTTATTATGCTACATCTAAAATATTATTTAAGTTGTACAATTGCATGCTTCTGTGCGCATCATCCCCCCGCTGTGGGATTTCCCACTCAGAGCCTCACCAAATTTCACACTCCGCTGCTAGGATTTACCCCACTCGGAGGCCTGACTCCGCTGTTGGGATTCCCGCACTTGGAGACCCGACTCCGCTGCTGGGATTGCCTCCCCCTCCCCCCCCCCCCCGGAGGCCCGACTCCATTGTTGGCATCCCCCCCGAAGGCCAAGAACTTGCAGGTACCGTTGATGAGATTCTTACCCCCACTCGGAAACAATGTTGCAAGCTTGCCAAATCATTCCCATACCAAATCAAACACACTAATCATAGAGACCAACACTCCCAAGAGACGTGATCATATCAATTCCGAAAAGCCAATGGTAAAGCAAACCAGGCAAGATCTAAAGAAACATTTCCATTCCAAAGGCACTTACAGTCATTTTATTCCAAATATATTCCTTCAAATACATATATGATTACATCTAATAATAGTGATACAAAACTCCATTACAGTTCTGTGTCTACATTTTTTTAAAAAGAAATACAGATGATCCCAATCCGATCCCTCCATCTTGCTACGTCCAGCCTCACCTTCGAACAACGAGAGCATGTCCTCCAGAGAAGATCCTTCAAAAGGCACAAACTCATTGCTCACACCACTGTCCAGAGACCCCAAAAGAAACTCTGAGAGATTCCTTCACGAAAATAAAGGTTCCTCTGGTAAAAGATTTTCTCTTCACCTGGAACACGCCTTCAAGGAAGCCAAATGGACTCCGGCAAGACATGCGAGCTAGCGATGTCCGACCATGATGGAACTTCCAAGACACAAGCCAGTGATGATATCACATCACCGACCCTTTGTTCTGAACAAGGGTCAGTGGAGAGTGATGACATGAGAGTATAGTAGAAAATCTGCCAGTGATTGAGGCTCAAGAAGACATATCTATCGAGCCCCAAGGGAGGATGTGCTTTGGAGATATATGATGGAATTCCAGTTGGGCCCAAAATTTAGATCTATATGATGACCATAATTACTGGAGGTGCAATGATGATGCTATAATGGAAAATGAGGACCCTGAAGAAGACCTCAAGGGAGGGGATTGTGAAGGAGACGGTAAGGATGAAAGCTCCACTAATTCTAATATAACTCCTTGAAGAAGATTTCAATGTATAGTATTTTTGGAAAGGATGTCATGGCTCGCATATTAGAGGTTTTTTGGGTAGGAAGGTTTTGTATGTTTTGTAAAAAAATGTGTGTGAACGATGAATCTTATCATAAATACGTTTGTATGTTTTATAGGAATGTAAGCATGTCAATGTAAATCTTGTTACAGAAATATTTTGAAGTTATAAATAAAAGTGGTATTTTGTTTATGGAACTTGCTTTATGTCATGAATATTGTTAATAATAAGAGCTGGTTATTCTTTTAGGGATAAATGAACTTGAATCTTCCACCACAGATACTAATCTTGAAGGTAATGCCCCGCCACACAGTACGGTCGGGAGTGTCTATCCCCCGACGAACCATGAGATTGTGGTGGAACTCAATGTAAATCGCAGAGTCCCTGACAAAATGCCAGATTGGTTGGTACAACTGGCAACAATAAGCAGCCCATGTAGAGCTCTAGAACAATTTTAGAAGTTGAACCCACCAGCGTTTAAAAGAGAAGCTGATCCAATACAAGAAAAAGAGTGGCTTCATTAGATTGAGAACATACTAGATGTTATGGAACGTACTGAGAATCAGCGGGTGTCTTTACCTCTTTTATGTTCCATTGAGAGGCGGAAGATTGGTAGGAAATGGTTAAAAGTGGAGCTAAGTCTGTGGAACTTTTGATCAAAAAGTTCAATGAAAAGTATATACCGGGGTTAGCAAAGGACAAACTTGCAATGAAATTTCAAGACCTGAAACAGGATCAAATAACAGTGAGTCAGTATGAAATCAAGTTCACTCAATTATCAAGATATGCTGGGAAGTTGGTGTCTGAAGAGGAAGATAGAACAAAGAGGTTTGTGCGAGATTTGAAGCCAAAAATCAAGAGAAAAATAGTTCCATTTCAACTAAAAATTTATAGCCAAGCCGTAGAGAAAGCATTAGAAGCTGAAAGAGATATGCAAGAAAATCAAGATACAAGAGCCAAGGAGTTAGCTTCCACCAAGCGTCCTCGATATCCTTATATACCAAGATTTGGAACATCCAACTTCAGGTTCGGCGAAGGTACTAGATCTTCAATAACACCAACCCAAAGAACCATGATAGGCTCGTGGCCCAGAGGTATAGGGTTCTCTCAAGGATTACCACATGCATCTTTTCCGCGTTCCAGCTTTGCAGGAAGTATGTGGTGTCCAAGGTGCAACCGTAATCATACCAGTAACTATCTAATAAGCAAACAATGCTTCGCCTGCAGCAAACTGGGCCATATGAGAAAGGATTGTCCAACCTTACATGGACATCCCGCTGCAGGTAGGGAAACAGGCAGGCAGGCAGCAGACCCCACACATCGCCCCAACAGTAGGACCAACAGTTGCTCTACGGCGACCTGCCAGCACAACTCGACCAGCAATGACTCAGGCTTCGGTACAACAGCCCAGAGCCCAAGGAAGAATGAATGCCTTAACTCAGTTGGAAGCTCGAGCATCTAATGCAGTAGTTGAAGGTACTATTTGTTTATTCAAAAATATTGCTCGAGTATTATTTGATCCCGGTGCTACACACTCTTTTATTTCTTCGTCATTTACAACAAAAATTAACAAGGAATCTGAACCTATGATTTATCAACTAGTGGTGTCAACCCCTGTAGGAGCTGAATTGATCACTAATATGTATTATAGAGGATGTGAAATCATTATAGGGGAATGAAAACACAAGCAGATCTGATAACACTAGGAGAGATGGAGTATGACCTTATCCTACAAATAGATTGGGTGTCAACTTATCGTGCACATGTAGACTGTCATCAGAAGAAGATAACCTTTAAGTTGGAAAAAGCCACAGAATATGTGTATGAAGGAATGAAGAATAAAATAGACATTCTAGTAATTTTAACTTTAAAGGTCAATAAGTTACTGAGGCATGAGTGTCAAGGATTTTTGACGATCGCAACAGATAAAGAAAATGATGAGGCAAAAATTGAAAATATAGCAGTCATAAGAGAATATCCTGATGTATTCCCAGAAAATCTATCAGGCTTACCCCCAGATAGGGAAGTAGAATTCTTTATTGATCTACTACCCGGGACAAGTCCTATATCGAAGGCTCCTTATAGAATGGCACCAGCAGAGATGAAAAAATTGAAGGATCAATTGCAAGAGTTATTAAATCTGGGATTTATTCAGCTAAATATATCACCCTGGGGTGACCCCGTGTCATTTGTAAAGAAAAAGGATAGGAGCATAAGGCTGTGTATAGATTACCGAGAACTGAATAAGGTCATTATGAAAAATCGATATCCACTCCTAAGTATTGATGATCTTTTTTATGAACTTCAAGGTGCCAGTGTATTTTTCAAGATAGATTTAAGATCTGAATATCATCAATTAAAGATTAAACCAGATGATATACCTAAGGTGGCTTTTAGAATCAGATATGGGCACTATGAATTTTTTGGTAATGTCGTTTGGACTGACCAACGCCGCTTCAGCATTTATGGATCTGATGAATAGAATCTTTTGGCCATTCTGATGAATAGAATCTTTCGGCCATAGCTAGATCAGTTTGTGGTGGTTTTTATTGATGACATGTTAATTTACTCAAAAAGCAAAGAAGAGCATGAGAGTCACTTGAGAAAGTATTACACCTATTGAGGGAGAAACAACTTTATGCAAAATTCAAGAAGTGCGAGTTTGGATAGAAAATGTTGGATTTCTTTATCAAATTATAACTGAAGAAGAGATAACAGTGGATCCTACAAAGAAAGAAGCGATTAAGAATTGGCCTGAACCCACTAATGTAACAGAAATGCGGAGTTTCTTAGGGTTGGCAGGATATTATCGAAGATTTGTAGAAAGGTTTTCTAGAAAAGCAGTACTATTATCACAGTTAACCAAGAAAGGTCTAAAGTTTCATTGGGAAGAAAGTCAAAAGCAAAGTTTTCAGAAATAGAAAGATAAATTGACTTCGGCCTCGGTACTAGCCTTGTCCTCCGAGACTGAAGACTATGTTTATATACAGTGATGCGCCGAGGTCGGGGCTAGGGTGTGTATTGATACAACATGATAGAGTGATTGCTTATGCTTTCAGGCAGCTTAGGAATCATTTGAACAATTACCCGACCCATGATTTAGAGTTGGCTGCAGTTATATTTGCCTCAAAGATATGGCGGCATTATCTATATGGTGTATCTTGTGATATATATATTGTGACCATAAGAGCCTAGAGCACATATTCACTGTTCTAAAAATCAGGTTAATCGGCCGATTAATCCTATTCGGTGGCAACCCGCTTAATATTATATTAATCGCTCTGATTATGCGCTCGGGCAATTAATTTGATCCAAAACGATTAATCCCCGATTAATCATTTAGGCATTTCATATGTTTTTTATTTGAAAATTTTATCATTTTGTGTGTGTTGGATCACTAAGTAGTTTATGTTGTGATTTGATGATTTGATAATGGCCTTTTGTTAAATAGTAGATGAATTATGATATTTTATTATTGTATATTTTGCATAAAGTGATACTTATGTTTTATTATTTTTGATTATTTTTCAAATTAACTTATTTAGCAAACTTTCTCCATCATTCTTTAAAGCTCATTATTTTAATTGATAAATTGAGTAATTTTTTATTTATCTTATTTTGTTGGTAAGTTCTTTGATTTATATTTATGTTGCAAAAAGTTGAAATCTTGAATTACTAATGCGAAGAGATAAGTTCGCTTACTTCTTCTTTTTTACTATTTATTAATATTGTCTTCTTGTTCTTCATATCATGGTTTATAACTTCACATTTGGATATTGTCTTGTATAATATATAGGTATTTTCAATAATTAATTGTATATATTCATATGTAGTTGTGTATAAATATAATTAAATATATTAAAATATTCAAAAACAATTAATCCCCAATTAATTTCCGATTAATCCCCGATTAATTTTTGATTAATCCGATTAATCATTATTCAGTGTTAGACCGCACGAATAATGAAACCGATTTTTAGAACACTGCACATATTTACTCAAAAAGAATTAAATATGCGCCAAAGAAGATGGTTGGAGCTAATGAAAATCTATGATTTGACCATTAATTATCACCCTGGAAAAGTCAATATAGTGGCAGGTGCTCTTAGTCAGAAGTCCGAAGGATCCTTAGTTGCATTATTAACCTAACAAGCTAGTATATTGAAAGAAATAGAAAAGATGCAAATAGAGGTTCAAATAAAAGAACCCATGATAAGGATCTGTCAGATAAATGAGTCAGTATAAATTTTGATCTTTATGATAAGATCAAGGAAGCATAACAGAAGGATGTCCAGACAGCTAAAAAAATTGGAAAGGTACAAAGGGGTGAAACTCAAGATTTTGTTATTAGAAGAGGCTTATTAAGGAGAGGGAGCTGAATATGTATACCACCAGACCACGAACTCAAGGAGCAAATCATGATGGAAGCTCATTGCACGCCTTACACAGCACATCCTGAAACAACCAAGATGTATCAAGATCTGCGATCAAATTTTGGTGAGAAGGAATGAAGGAGACATAGTTAGATTCCTGCAGAAATGCTTAATATGCCAACAAGACAAAGCTTAACACAAAAAAAAACCTCCGGGACTTCTAATGCCATTGCAAATCCCCGAATGACAGTGAAGTCACATTACCATGAATTTTGTGACAGGACTCCCTTAATCCCTTCAAGGATGTGATGCCATATGATGCCATATGGATGATAGTAGATCGACTCACAAAGTTTGCAAATTTCTTACCCATTCAAGTAAACTACTCGATGGATAAGTTAGCACAAATTTATCTCTCCAAGAGATAATTCGGATTCATGGAGTGCCTGAGACATTCGTGTCAGATCGAGACCCACAGTTTCAATCTAGGTTCTGAATCAGCCTATCTAAAGCTTTGGGCATTAAGCTACACCCTAGTACAGCAACAAACCCGCAGACAGATGGTCAATCGGAAAGAACTATAAAAGATATGTTGGGAGCATGTACATTGGACTTTGGAGGCAACTGGAAAAGTTATTTACCACTGGTAGAATTTGCATATAACAATATTTATCAATCGACTATTGGAATCAGTGTTCTAAATGGCGGCCACAGCGGCCACATCGGCCGGGAAAATTTATCGGGGATGGGGATATATCGGGGACATATCGGGGATATTTTCAAAAATCGGATGTCAAAATCGGACTGTAAATATATATATCTTCTTGTCTTAGATTGCATCTCAATAAGACAATATATTCATAAATTATATAAAGCTACATAAAACATCATACTTATATGTTTAACATATACTTGACTCGATAACTTGCATTAAACTTATAAATGCATAATCACTATCTAAGTGTAGAATCTTCACAAATGTCACATTGCCACATCGCTCGAATTACTCAAATACCTAACATACAATTGAGTGTAAAACGCTATATCGGGTCCAAAATCGGCGAAATTGCGGCCGATATATCGGGTCCATGCCGATTTATCGGCAATTTTGGGTGAAAATCGCTATATCGGTTTGGATGTGTCAATCATTGCGGCTAGGTGCCGTAAACGCAATATCGGCGCAATATCGGGGTTATATCGGGGATATTTAAAACACTGATTGGAATGCCACCCTTTGAAGCCTTGGATGATAGGATTGGGAAGAAGTGGGAGATCGAAAGTTATTAGGACCTAATTTAGTTCAAGAGACGACGGAGAAAATTTTGATGATAAGGAAAAGGATGAAAGCGGCCCAAAGCAGACAGAAAGCGTATGCAAACTGACACCAGAGACCCTTGGAGTTTACAAAAGGAGATAAAGTGTTCCTGAAGATATCCCCAATGAAAAAGATAGTACGCACCGGTAAAAGAAACAAGTTGGACTCTCAGTATATAGGGCCTTTTAAAATATTGGAACGAATTGGACCGCTAGCTTATCGCTTGGCCTTGCCCCCAGAGATGGGGAAACTTCACAATGTGTTTCATGTATCTCAACTAAGGAAATATATATATCAGATCCCAATCATATCCATAATTGCTCACCACTGCAAATCCAAGAAGATTTGTCATATACAGAAGAGCCAGTATAAATTCTTATCCAAGTGGAGAAACAACTACGAAATAAGAGGATCCCTTTGGTGAAGGTCTTATGGAGAAGCCAAAAGATTGAAAGCTGCCTGGGAACCAGAAGAGGAAACGTGAAAGACTTATCCACAATTATTTTAAGGTACGTTGAGTTTCGGAGACGAAACTTCTTTTAGTGAGGTAGAACTGTAATACCCAGTCCTAATTAATCCGAGTTACAGCCTGCTTAAAAAAATAATTCAGAATAACAAAAGTTACTAGCTAATATAACACGTGTATATAATAGTAATAACAGTGTATTTAGAGGGTTAGCTTTATGTATGCATTCTTGATAACTAATTCTATTTGTATACATTCATATACATAAGGAAAGAGAATTTTTTTAATAACAAATTTATATACTAGTATTCCAATCTCCAATATACTCATACATGTACTTATTTGCATGCTTATAAGTTCCAATTATTTAACTGAATAATAAATTCTAATAGTGTGATGTGTTGGAAAGTAATGGAGAAGGGTAGAGATGAGGTGGCAAGAGTAGGGGATGCTTGGGGAGATGTAGTGAGGTGGCATGCCATGAGAGTTTAGAAAATATAGTAATAAATAGAATTGTACAAAAAAAGAGAAGAAAGAAAACAAAACCTCAAATATATACATCTCTCTCTTAGTTATTGCAACCCTCATTTATTCCTCCCCTCTTTCCCCAAAAACTCTTCAGTCTCATCTTCTTCCTCTTGCTGAAACCTCAACCATCTTCCTCTCTTTGATTCAACAAGTAGGTAAACCCTTCTTCCATTTCTTTTTTTTCTTTCTTCTTCTCTCTCTCTCACTCCCTCTCCCCTCTCCCTGTTTTCCCTAAGTCGTAGCAGCTGCGGCGGCAAACAAGACAGGCGGCGGCCATCATGGAGACACGCGTGCGGGGCCTAGCCAGGCACGGCTAAGGGTAAGAGCGGGGAGGGGTTGTTGGTGTTGAAGGGGGATTCTTGGTGGCCTGAAATTCGAACTTCATAGAGCAAAAAATCGTCAACAATATGGCCTAACTCGAACTGAAATTCTGAGATCAAATTAGAGTAAAAAGGTAAATCATAAATTTTTCCTTGAATTAGATGTTGTTCTAACATCAAATTTAACCCTAGGTCTATTCATGTACATAATTACAATTAGGGAAAGGATTCGGAAGAAACCCACACCGGAATATTCGTTGGAAATTTGGTGAATAAACTAGAATGTAAACAAATTAAGTTTATGGCATTGTTAAATCTCGAATGAGTAGAGTATGAAACCGGTAAGGAATTTGAAAAGAAATTGTAGGTGATTTCAATAAGTAATTAAAGAATCTAGTACCATGAACTTGATATAAATTCCATAATGTGTGAATAAGAACAATTAACCTTATAAGAAAGCACTCAAAGTAAAGTAATGGTTTCCTCATGATTATGTAAATAGAATCAAGTGAAATTGTTACTTAAAATTTCAAGTATTGTGCTATATTGACAAACTTTAGTGAAGACATGATCGTTTGTTAACATGCTAAATTCAATATATATAGGAGATGAGCAAGATTTAGCTATAATTTATGATTAAGAAGAAAAAAAGACAAAACCCTATATGAATAGTTTATGTTATAATTTTGTTGTAGCAGCAATCCTATGTAACGTGGATTTAGCATATCATAACAGTTGATTCATGTGTATATAACCGGTATGAAATTATTTCATTTAATTACATATGATACAATCTCATGTGTACATGTGTATGATAATTGTGTTATGTGCAATGCTTTTTTACCCGAGGAAGGAGCCGGCAGGAGCCGGTAGGAGGGGGAAGTCGGAAGTTTATTATTATTATTATATATATATATGGGGCCGGCGGGAGCCGGTAGGAGGGGGAAGACGGTTGTCAATTATTACATGTATATATTTACTTATAAAGAGGAAGGGGTCGGGTGGGAGCCGTTGGAGGGGGGAGACGGTGGTAAATTATCATGTATGTGTGTATATTCATAAGGACGAAGGGGCTGGACGGTAGACGGTAGGAGAGGGAAGACGGAGAATTGAACCTCATCTCCATGATCGATATATGTATATGCTTGCCAAATGACAAATATTATCATGTATTAAGTATTTATGATGTTGTGTAATAGGGGATTTGTAAGTGCAATGAATATCTAAATTAACAAGGTTATCATCCTTTAGATTTGATGGCCCATGCATACATGTAATAGCAAGCCCACACGTAAGCTTGAACTGGTAGTTGTATGAGTGATGAGAATTAAGAGTTAATCAAGAGAGAAATTCATGGTAGTTGAGATATCTAAATAATAATTGTGAAGTCTATGGGAATAGATATGAGAAGTTTACATTATAGGGTGAAAATTGTACTAATTCATGTAAAAACTATGTAAATTACTTCTTAAGATTATGAATACAATGAGACTCTTAACTTACAAAATTTTAGCATGGTTTACTAACTGAGCCGTCAAGCTCACTCCGTTTCTTTCAATACATTTAAGGTTTGGATAAGGGTAAAGGACCGGTTTAGCTCGGAGGAACTAAGTGATGGGTTGAACGACATATTTTCATGTCTTGTTGTCCTAGTCCTCTTTACATGTATGCCTTACTTTTGAGAACTTTTCTAACTTGTGTGTTCATGTATGGCACTCGTTATATGTTGCGATACTTTCGAGACTAGGGACATTTTGTATATGAAATATTTTAAGAACTAAGACTAGTGGTTTCACATGGCAAGGATGAAAATATGTATAATAAGATTCATTGGGTGGAAGTGAGATGTATATGTGTGTAATTGATGATAAGTAGGTCATGTGGGCCGAAATTGTTATTTAAGTAGGCCGTTGTGAGCCGAAATTGATGTTCTGTATCATGGCAAAGTTAGCATTTCAGGGAAGGTGCTGCCGAAATTTTCGGGGAAATAAAGAGATAATGGTTAAATTGAGAGTTATTGGACTAATTTGTATTAACAGTCAGGGACCATTACAGGGTCACTCTATTCAAACCCACTTCGGAGTTAAAAGCCAGATTCAGCTCGGATTCAGACCACTCTCCTTCATCTTTCTCCAATCATGGCTTTCTTCACCGCATTGGCTTCCTTCTCTCTATTGACGGTGCTTATAAACCCGTCAATGTCACCTCTATCAATATAGGGTTTATGCTCTCAATCGACGTTGTCAGCAAAACCTCCTTCCCCTCCATCGTCAACAATTTCAACCAAGAGTCATGTTTTAATAGTATACTTTCCAACATCACCTCCTGAATCACTCCCCAGCATTGCTTCAGCAATTGAGTAGTTTGGCATCAAGACCAGCAATTCAGAATTATTTTTAGCAGGACTGTCAATGTTTGTTTTTTAGTTTTTTGTTAAACAAACTCTCAATCTCATACCATCATTAGTTGGAGGGAGGACGTTAGAGTCCTACTAGTATTTTTAGTCCTAAAGTCCTAGTAATGTTATCAGTCATAGTCCGAATAGGATTTTTGGTGTGGGATAAATCTATATATGAAGAGAGAGATGCTCATTACTTATTGTTATTGTATTTGTAATACTTCTTAATATGAATAAAGATGTAGTCCTTCGTAGTTTAACTGACAGTAACAATTTGCAAAACATTAGAATTCCATGAGAGTTTTTATCCAAGTAGATACCAGAAACTATTAAGAAAACACATCCATATAATTTCTTATGTGTAGTAATCATGAGGCAACTAATTCTGATACCCAATACTAAGAATTTTTCCTTCTCTCACTTTTTTATGTGTTTGTGTGTAAAAGGATTTTCTTACAAGCTACTAAATGCTAGATGGGACTTCAGAATACTAAAATAACTAACGAATAGAAGGTTGTATATTCACAAAAATAAAGAAAAGCATAACTAGATAAAATAGAACCTAACATTATTATCCTCATCCAAGTCTTCTCCTATCAACAAGGATTCAACTACCAAGCATAACATCAACCAACTTTCAACCTGACAACAACTCGGCCATTTGTGCCAAACTCCACAACAATAGTCGGTCGGTTGAAGGATAGACAAATCTACCTTATTGGTCACACAACTTAAGCACATAGAGTCTAGTATCTTATAAATTCCTCATCTTGGAAGACGTCAAGACAAAGAGGAATGATCATAGAATTCGCTGTAGGAATGCATTCATCTGTAAGGAATAAAATAAGGCAAGGAACAAATGGAGTCACATTCCCTTAAATGGATTCAGAAGCTAAAAATATATATTTAGGGAAATCTAAGAACCAAAATAAAATCATTATATCAGCTTTTTCCCGTCAGAATAGGGTTGGTATGAAGCACGGGTCAAAGTTGAGACAGATCCACAAAAAAGAAATAACAGCAACCAAACCTTTATCCATAGATCCTTTTTTTTTTGGTTGGGGGTGGGGGAGCTCCGGAAAACAAATAACTGGTTTTAAGAACTACTCGTCTAAATACATTTTTTAGACCCGAAGAGAATAATTACGGTACTATTTTATTATTTTTTGGTAATGGACTGAAGCCCAGTATAAAACAGGAGTCCACGGGAGTGATACATTATCCCTGTCCTCTCAGATGGCTTGTTACTTGCTAATCCGCCTAGATAAGTATTTTCCAGCCTTTGGGTGAGAGGAGTTGACAATCCAGATGCGGTCCTGCCTGATAGTCAGGCATCATTTCCATAGTGTAGAAGTCAGCAACCATGTTCCCCTCACTGTGGACTTCGGAAGTGAAGGCTTTGCAGGAAGTCATGGCCAAAATGACAAATATTCCATCAGCACCATTCTTGTGGAGAGTGTGAACTGTGTTCACTGCGATTGATGAATACCCTCTACAATAAATATGCTATTAACTCTCTCCTAAAATAATGTGATTGATTACCTGATATGGAAAATAACATCCATCTTACTCTCCTGCAAACACAGTTCTAAAAGCAGCCAATGTAGGTGGACCAATCCCAAGCAACTGCCTAGGCGATCACCTACATGCTAGCGTTGGTACTAAGCTAACTGCCTAGGTGCTAAAGGAGGTGGTCAGGAACATTAGGTGCACCTAGTCAGGCCAGACTTCCAGCGTACTGCAGGAACTTATTAGAACCCTGACTGCTAATGTTAAAATGTTAAGCTAATTACAGAAAAAGATCCGAAGTAAGACAATTTACCTTCTTGCATTCCAAAAACATGGCAAGAACTTGTAAGTTATGCTCATCCAAAGATTCTTTGATAGATTCCAGCTGTTCAGTAAGACTGCAACAAGAGTGAAAGGTTACCAGCTTATCAGCCAATCATTCTGGCCAAACATCTACACTTATAATTTAACATAGTTACTTTTTGTTAACAATCAGATTTTTTTTTTTTTAAATTCAGTTGAAAAAATAACAATCCATAAAGATTTGGACTTGGTCTTACATAATTATGTAACAACTTAAGTCTACAAGGTTTTGGTAACAGTGAGCAGAGGTTATATCCTCATTGTATTGCAGTGTACAAATTGAACTACTTATCAGATGCAGAAAACTCTAAATTTACTTAATTATAAAGAATGAAAATAAGACTGAAAATTCCATAGTGCCACATACCTCCCCGCATTGAAGAAATCTTTAAGTTCATTATAAAATATCTTAAACTCTGTGATAAATGCTTCACTGTATTGACCGGGGTCCTTAGTAATTTTTGCAAGCATTGCTTCTGTAGCCACCAGATCTTCTGGGCCAGCATTGCGATGAAGCTTATTTTGTATTGTATGTTTGATTTCTTGCTGCCAATCAGAAAATGTATGAGAAGGAATGCAACACTGAGATAATAGTTATATAAAAAAGCAGTACAATTAAGAGGACCTTCAGATCATGAGGAATGTCTCCCCGGTGAGCAATATCACGTATCCTCGTTAGAGGAACGGAAGCAGTGAACTCTGACTTAAATGAGGGCAAGCACGGGTGAATCTTCCGGATCACAAGTATGTCCTGTGCATGTATACAAATACACACACAAAAATTGACAGTGAGAGAATAAACTAAATGAGTGGCAGCAGCCCTCCTTATGATATAAAAATTGAGAAAATAATTATCAACTACAGAGATTCATTGTGGGAATATAAAAAAAGAACTAAAAGTTGCTTCTTCTGGTAAAAGATTGGAATATAATACATGAAACACTGGTTTTTAAAGTGGTCTAATCAAGCAGAACAAATCCACAACCATGGTTATTCGGACAATCTGTGACCGCAAGTAGATACTGATAACCTGCTTTAGGTATCAAGATGAGTACAACTGAGGATTAAAATGGTAAAACTTCTAGAAGTCAGTTATCTTAAAGCAGAATTGTAGCAGTTAAAAGCTTAGAAGGTGTTCAAGCTATATTTCAGAGAAAAAGAGAATTCCTTTACTTCCTCATCATTTTCTAAGTACAATAATATGGTCAGTGGCAATAGAGATGGCATACCATTTAACAATAATGCGAAGAATTGAAGAGCAAGCATTTTCTTGAAGAGGCAGAGGAGCAAATAGGCTAAAATCTAGAGGAAGAAATTGTGTTTGACATGATACAAGGACTTATATGATAAGAAAAAGTGAGTCAATTGAATGTAAAATAAGTTGAGATCTTCTATAGACGAAGCACTTTTATGCATATGAAAATAGTTGTTAAACACATACTGTTCATTTGGAGATACTCAACCATGCGAAAACAATCTACTGGTCTGAATAAGGAGTTCTTGCAAAATGTACGCTAAAAATCTAATTAAGAGAGTGCAATAAAACAATGATACAGATAAATAGTACATGTTACATTTAATTATTCAAAGATATGATGTTGTCTTACGCAAACAAATAAACCTTTCAGCCAGCTAAGAGTGGCCTAGTTGGGCTCATGGTGCATGCATTCCATGGTGATACCGCCCCTCAAAAAATATAAATAAATAAATACCCGAAAAAGGAAAAAAAAAATAAACCAAAAAAGTGCAGTGTACCGCACCCACCATCGCGCAAACCTCCCACATGGTGATATCATGGTCCCCCCCCCCCCCCCCCCCCCCGCCCCCAAAAAAAAAAAAAAAAAAAACCCCCCCCCCCCCCCCCCAACCGCGCGCGCGCGCACGCACACACACACAAAAGAACCAAAAAGAGAAGGGGGGAAAAGAAAGCAAAAAGTTCAAAGCGCAAGCCTCCTGCACCCACAAACTGTATATGCATCACAATCACAATAATGCTAAAGCTGGGGGTTACATCCCTATTGATAATCCAATGGCAATCATGCAAACCTCCTCATGGTATATTATGTGCTAAATCATAAAATGTTTGAGTTCAATCCTAAAGACAATGTCAAACACAATGATAGACATAGTACTAGTGTAAGTGGCATAACCCTCATTCTTTATCCCCTATATTAGAAAAAAGGACCATTTCCAGTTCTATCTGTCAATTTTTTCCATATTGGAATTTGAGTTAGCATGAAAAACTTCATAAACATAACATGTTCAAGGATAATTTTGTCAACATATGTCAATTTTTTATTTCGCACGCTCATAGATTTCATCCGCGAGTTTAATTCAACGCAAAATTACTTTTTCTTGTGAGAGGATCACAACCTAGATTTTACATCTCCATTGAAATTTACTATTAGCTCACAAATCCCTAAAGATAAACTACAAATTACTACCATATTTGGTTATGTTTTCCCCATTTTCTTTATTTTATATGCAATACAAATTTTCATATCCCAGATGTTTTTTCTATCGAAAGTCACTTTGCAACTTTGTAATTATTTGGTTGGCTAACATCTTCTACAGATTTTCAATACCATTCTCTCGCAAACCTACTCTAGAAGCACCTTTATCAAACCAAGAGCCAATTTACTACCATTAATATTATAGCATACCTTATATCAAATTCGCAAATAATTTTATTCCAATTAGATAAATTTGGTTCTATCTAGACAGAGAGAGCCCACATATTTTTAAAGATGGCCAAGTCAGTTTTTACTATCATTGATCATCTGCTTAAGCTACACATGGAGAACTCCATCACACCAGTAAAGATCAAATCATTTGCATAACAAAAGAATAATACAACCAAGGAACTGTTATTCGTAAAAAGCAAATATTGATAAAGGTTAAAAAAGTGCTCAAACTTTTAATCATAAAAGATAGAATTTTAAAATAAATAAACTAACAAGACACAACCTTATCTAATATATGTTCAGGCAATATTCAGTGCCATTTTGAAGCAGACTTCTCAGAATTAATTCTGAAATAACATAAGAAACTTCTCTCGCCTAACAGCCCAAATTAACTAATCATATGGAAAATTTAAACTACAGCTGTAAGGTCAAACGAAGACTTGTCATGTAAAAGAATGAAGAATAATAATGGGTAGAAGTGTAAGTTGATATCAACACAAAGGAACCATAAATTAAGCAGGTAGTTACTTCTCATGCTTCTTAGTAACAATATTTCTATTGAGCTTGGCAAGAGAACAGACATTTAAAAAAGTGAATTAACATTTACAAAGGAATGACTAACAAGTGGTGATGCATTTTTCCTATATGACATCCTTTCGATTTCACGAAATATGAGCCGAGAAATTTCAGCATGTCTATTGGGGCGATGATGGCCTCCATCTTCATAGCAGGGAACCTGACCAGTATTGATCCACTGCGATGAATAAAATATGACAATAACTTCATTATTAAATTCATTATTAATCAGAATAACAATCAGAGTAAGGTTCAGCAATAGCTTCAGATGAAATCAAACAGAAGTTCTTCTCGGTGTAAGCAAAAGATTTTAAGGAAAACCTTCAGGTAGATAGCAGAGTATATTAGCACTTCCAAGCGATTCCCAGCGGCAAGATCTCCTGTCAATAGCTCACGAATAACATCAAGCTGCAGAGACAGGAAAGACCAAGAGGGATATAGTATACAATCAAAAGACTAAAAAAGGTAACAAGTATTGAAAAAGCATTATTGCAATAAGAACCAAAGGGGATTACTATATTCCCCAACAAGCCAAACAACATTCACAATCCGCACTACTTTTTCCTACTGTCAATTGGTGTCTTGTAGAATTTATGACAACTCCCATTTTTGTGAATACTTTTCTCAGACAAGAATTTTCCTCGAAGTCACGCCGATAGCTGTGAAAATTCAGTACTATCTCCATGGAGTGCACCTGTTTCATAGCCAATGCCAATCCCATATTGCTCAGAGAAGGCAATGACAATGAAATGACAACAATGATGGTGATATGATGGTGTGGCAGCCAGGTGGTGGTTAAAGAACATCTGGCACTAAATTTTGGTGCTTAATGCATAATTTATTGAACGTTCGGAGTTTAGAACTCCAAAAACTATGAAACTAAATAAAGAGAAATAGACGAAATTGTCAAGGATTATGAAGCTAGTATTGCTTGCCTAAAAGAGTCCCACGTTGGAGGAACCATCTAACAGAATTCTGGGAGCGTAGAATGAAATGTCATTGACCACTGGCTGTGTATTAGTGCAATTGGTTCATCTGCCGTTTTTGATAAAGGTTATGTTGGCTAAGATATGCCAGCCTTAATTAGAGGGGGGGCTCTTATGTCTCTGTAGTGATAAGGCAGTATGAATCGAGTTCCTTTTATGTCGCAATGGAGTCGTAAGCAAATTCTTGGGAATTCATCCCTCTATGGACCCTTCAACAAGGAAGAGAATATGCTTTGGTAATGTGACTCCATTTTGGCTCTTTGTCTTCTATTGTGCCTTGGAGATGAATGGGATTCACTATAGCAAAACTTGTCACTTCATCTCTTTGTCCAGATGTTTTCCAAGTCTAAGAAAATCAAGAATATTTCTCTAGATGAACTTAAATTGCGTAACAAAAAAGGATAGCCTGCTTACCGGCCAGTTAGACATCAAGGTTTAAGACAGCATTTTCTCTTAATCAAAGCTGCCTTAGGTAGGAATTGGCAAAAACCTGAGAGCTTTAATGTGAGGTTGGGCCAGTTGAAGATTTTAGTAAATCCTTTTGATACTTTTTCTCAAATTTGAGTCTCGGTCCATAGCCATTTTCCGTTTTATGGGAAAAGATTTGGAGAAGACGGTACGTGGGTAGGTTGTGGTGATTTTAGTTCTACAAGATTTACTATAAATGAGAACATGGGAAACACCTAGAAATTGAAAAATTATATGCTCTTAATTGGAACCAATAATTAGACCTACTTGCAACCTATAAAATACGGACACTTCTAAAGTGAGGCCATGTCACATATCATACAGGATATTTCTCTTTCGTGTGCACTTGCTAAAATTTGCCAAGTCAGTGTGTTGCATTATACCATGTCTAGGTCAACTTGTCTGTGTTCACGGTCATGCAACATAGCTTACAATTGAAGGATTTTTGCCACATGCCATAGAGAATTGAATAATGGTTAGGTTGGACTATTCTTTGTTTCTCCCAATGAAAAGAGTTTTGTTAGCCTTTTTGTTTGAGTATAGGAAAAGATTTAGTAGGATAGCATTGGAAAATAGGTCATCTATGTTTCACATCGACATGCACTAGAGCCTTGTTTGGTAAGTGGAGTTGGGAAAGTAAGAGTTAGAGGTTTTAGATAGAAAAGCTAGAGAGAGTTGATGGTTAGGTGGTTTAACTCCTACACCAATTTTGATCTAGTGTGTGACAGTTAAGCACTTTCCCCAAAAAAGTAGGGGGCAAAGTGCATAATTTTTTTTTTCAAAACCCCAACTTTTTCCTTGCAAGATGTCCCATAATTACACTCAAATTCTTGCAAAAATTAGGTGTTTGGAAGAGTAAACAAGAGTTAGAAGCCTAACTCTAGCTAACTCTTGTTGCCAAACAAAGCCTAGAGGTCGTCGTATCTGTGTCCAACACACCTATACCAAATAAACTTCATAGTCATCATTCGCGGAAAAAAGCAATCATCCAAATAAAACTGTTTGTAAAGCTTGAGCAAATCTTTTGCAGGTCAAGGATCTTTTCATCACTAAGAATTGTCGTTGCTGTTTTGATTTGGGGAAGGGGGGGAGAGAGAGGGGCGCACTGATTTAGGATTTAGCCCTAAATCTATCAAGGCGGCTTATGGGTATATGCCCATACTTGACCTGAAATATTTTCGGGTCAAATAGGCATGCCCAATTGGGCATCTAGTCATTTGAGCGAGGCTCCATCCCAGATTTTTTTTCCGGACCAGCCCAATTGGCGTGGGGGCAAGCTTTGCTTATTCTCATCCCTACGTGTCCATATGTTATTTCCGTGGCTGTGCAACATAGTACGTCATTTTGTCATCAGGCGAGCTTATGATGAATAAGAACACATTTGCGCTAGAGCACATGTCGGTGAAGGAGAAAAGCTTTGATGACAAGGTATACTAAAGGTGATACTTAGAAATTCTACAACTAGACTAGTTGGAAAGTTGAGATAGATCCATGGGAGCATCCAACCAGGCGTGAAAACAGTGTTGATATTAGCGTCAGGACTTACGAGGCGGGATGATTTTATGACAAAACAGAATTAAGACATTCAAGAGGAGTCTTTCCGGTCAAGCATGGAAAAGACCTCCAATAAGCAGAAACAAGTATGGAACTGAAACTAAATGGAAGGATATGGAAGCAAACATCAAGTGATGTTGTAGGAGCAAACTGGCACTGAAAAGTTTCCTTTTCTTAACACCATAGAACATCCAACGAAAAGATTTGAACGAAATTAAGTAGGATTTACATATAACCATTCACTTGGCAAAAGGAGATACAGATTTGTTTATATGTTCGCTGCTTTGCAGAGAGTCTAGACTATTTTGGAAATAAGGATCCCTCAAAGAGCTTTCCTTAATCAGGTGGAGTGAAATGCGGTCCTAGAGCTTCATGACTATTAGTAGGGCATTGAAAATAGATGGCCATTCAATATTCTTTACCAGAGATTGTCGGAGGATGTCATGAGTATCTACTGGTAATGTGTTAAGATTCTGCCATCCTTATGAGGATATTATGTGCATATTATCTTACTCAGACAGTCAGTTCTTATATGAAAGTTCACCACAAAGTTCAAAAAGGTAACTTTCATATTAGCTTACTGACTATAATTTTCTTCCTGCACGAGCCCAGGGCCAATAATGGAAAGGAATTATAATGACTTTAAAATGGTTTATACCCCATTATTTAACGAAAGACAATAGACAAAGGAATGATTATTGGCAATGATACACATGTTTTATCTGTTATAGGAAAAAAACTGAAAGTAAATATGGTTTCCCAATTTGTTCAGAGGTGAAGAGGGCAAGGTTGTAATTGTAATCCTACTTTTAGATAGAAACTTTGCTAACTAGGTTCAAGAACATGCTGATGTCTTCTTGAGCCTAAAAAGGCAAACTTGACATAAGAATATGAAGATTCAATTAAGTAAAACCATCATGAAATGTATCTAAAGTTTTTCTTTGTTTTCCTTTATTTGGGGGTGGGGGTTTGGGGGGGGGGGGGGGGGGGGGGGGGGGGGGGGGGGGGGGGGGGGCGTGGAGCATGTGCGGGTCGGGCATGTGGGGCTGTGGAAGGGATCCTCTATAGCAAGGTTTGAAATCTTAGTATCGCTACAAAATTGGTCATAGGTTTTGGTATCAAAATTAGCAATATCGAAAACATTGGTCGTATTGTCTTGGTCATATCAACAATGTGAGTATCGTCTCGGTCGTATGGGCTATGTCAATATCTGCCAAAAGTAATGGTATCAAAGGGTATTTCAGACCTTGCTCTATAGGTAAACCATTTGCTTGTTGATTCTAGATATTTTGGCTCATAATGATGTAAGAAATAAGTGAGAAGGAAACGGTCAAAATTCACGATTCGGTGCAATGTTTCCTTTCGATGATGATAGTTCTCATTTAAAAAATAATATGACCGCATTTTGCACATCACTTCAACTTGCCTTGCCTAAAACATAATGTAGTGGTCAGATTTTGACCCTCGTCAAGATCTTGACATGTGTCCCTCCGCATCAGGAACGTCTTAAGCGAACAACAAACTCGACATATCGGTTGACCCATTGCAAGTCCAAGGAGAAAGCCTCGGGTCCTGTCCCAAGTCCACACTCGATCTGAGATCCATCTCCAATATCTGCAACTGCCAAATCCCTCTTCGAGTCCACTCGACCCGAGGTCCCTCTCCGAGTCCGCACTCGACCCGGTCCCTCTCCGACCCCCACAGCAAAGGCCCCTCGCAAAGACTCTCATCTCCGCGCTAGATACCGCTCAACGGCAGGATTCCACAATTCACGGAGTCCGTCACGCATCAAATATCCCCCATGTTCCAAATGTGTCAACACTCCTATTTCAGTAGGGGCAGTTATGGATAGTGGTGGATCTCTGCATATCAATCCCAACAATCAGATCTGACAGTTATGAGGAAATCGTACATGCGAATCATGCAGTTATGGAGGTCTAAAATATGTGCGCTATCAATTACAACGCCACAAAGTATTTATGCACCTGAAGGTTTATCGAGAAAAAGGGAAGGAACCCCAGAGGATGAAACTTGTATTAGAGTATTGAGAGTTCTTTGTAATCACTGTGATTTAGTGGAATCTCTCTCCCCCTTTTTGGATTTTTTCGTGGCTTTTCCTCTTTGGATTTTTCACGTAATTCTCTAATGGTTGCGTTTGATTTAGATTCTCATTTACAATTTGAGTGTAGATAAATCTCCGAGAAATTTATCTTTACAATTTGATGCTTTCATTGAGAGCTGAGTTCCAACGCTCAGATTTCTCCCCCTATCAAACCCATCCTCAAAAAGTCTCTCTAGAAAGACATGGCCCCGAAAAAACAGTCGACTACCGGCAAAGCGACCACCTCCAAAGGCATTGTTTTCCCGAGCGGCCTCAATCTCAACTCCATCAAGGAAGAGACGATCTCTGCACCTTCGCAAGGAGGCAGCCGGAGACATCCATCCGCCGTCAACATACGAAGCTCAACTCCTCCAAATGTTCGCTGAAATGAAGGAGGAGATGGCAAAGCAACAAGTCCTGTTCGACTGCGAGCAGGAGTGATTGGACAGGATTTCACGATTAACGAAGTCTGTTACGCAGTTAGAGTATCCCCACATTCTAAATGTGTCAACACCCCTATTTCAGTGGGGGCAATTATAATAGTGGCATATATCTCTGCATATCAATTCCAACAATCAAGCGCAGAAATTTGGGCAGTTATGAGAAAATCGCAACGTGCGGATCATGCAGTTATGGAGATCCGAAATATCCGCGCCATCAATCACAACGCCACAGGGTATTTATACACTTGAAGGTCCATCGAGAAAAAATAAGGGAACCCCAGAGGATGAAACTCATAGTACAGTGTTGAGAATTCTTTGTATTCACTCTGATATAGTGGAATCTCTCCCCCTCTTTGCCCCGTGAGTTTTTCCTCGGGTTTTTCACGTAATTCTCTGGCGTTAGCATTTAATTTACATTCCCATTTACAATTTGAGTGTATATAAAGTCCCCGGAGAAAATTACTTCTACACATAATATGCCACCATTTGAAACATAATAATAAAATAATATGACCATATTTTGCACAACACTTCAAGAACTCTAGATGTCCAAATTCAGAGAAGATCAAAATGAGTAGAAGAAACGGAACAGATAGAGACAAGACAATCTCCCTACCCTGAATCACCTTTTATTTCCATCAAAACTAACTACAAGAGACTACAATAACCCTAGTTGATATAACCAACTATAACATAAAGCTGGCGCTTACTTGTTTCACAATAAAAAAAAAACTTCAAAAGATGAAAGCTTCTAACTTGTTTCACAAGTATATATGCCCTCTAGAATATTTGACTTTATATCTCTTCAACATTACCCCAGATCAATTAAAATTCTTACCCTTAATCATCAAATCAAATCTAAACTAATCTAATCTGGAATATTGGAACTTTCCAAATAACTAAAACTGAGAAATAATCTAATTTATCCAAAAGAACTGTCTAATAAAACAAACTCATCTCCAAGACTGATCACTTTTCTTCCATTGCAAGACTCGCATACTCAGGAAATGAAACTGCTTATTATTGGGAGTATATGGTCAGGAAACCTCTTGTCACACATCAGGTGGAATGTATAAGGATACTGGGTGGATTACAGAAGCTTAGATGACTAACATGGGTGCACAAGAGTAAGTTGATAATGCCTCCGTCCATTCAAAAAATACTGTAACTGTGACAAGCTGTGTGCATTGCATCTTGATCAAATAACTAAGGTGACATCAATGGAGTAGTCGATTGGGCCAACCTTGTAGAAGACCTTGTCAAAATTCCAAGTCGAAGCCTGCCCCACACTCCCCGCTGATCACCCCCTTTTTTCTTTTTTTCTTTTTTGAAAGCCATGAAACCGCAAAGGGTTACAGATGTTTCTCTAGAGATAGGCTAGCCTGCTGAACAAGCCGTTGTTCAACAAACTTCTTGGAGATATATTAGCACTACTTCCTTTATCAATGACAACATGAGTTGGGGTACCATTTAACCCAATGGAACAAAGGGCCTACTTCCCCCCAGGCCAGTAAATATGTTGCAAAGCTTCTCCATGTCAGCTGCAGATTAATGGAAAAGGGCGAAATGGGTCAATTTTCCTCTCAAGCTGACACAGATAGATTGTTCATAATCTGCGCGAGGTAGGTTGAAATGAATCTCAAATGAGAAAGTCAGTTGGATTAGAATTCTAATCAGCAGCAACCAGATGGAAGTGGCCAAGTTTGACTTTGACTGATTTTGTCTTGGAGTTGGCTTTATCTGGCATTGAGTTTGACTTGGATTGGCACAATTCACTCTCATCTTTATAGCTGATGGAGTTGGTGGTGAGATGGCAGCATAAGAAGCACTGGTAGAAAAGATTGGATAGGCCTGTAGTGGTGGCCTATATGTAACACGGAAACTTCAACTATGGAGTCATGTCGTGTCCGAAGCGTGTCCGACACGCGTGTCATGTGTATTTTAAGAATTTGTCACGTGTTCATGTGGCCGTGTCCATTTTAATGTTGCCATGTCCATGCAATATAGGTGGTGGCTATAATTTTATAGGAGTGTGGATAGGTTGGTGGCATTGAGGTCATGGTTGGCTCTAACTCTGGCAGATGTAGTGGACATTTGACGACAGCTGGTGAAGTCAAGCCATCACATTAAAGAAGGATATGCAACATGTTTCAATGTGTTGCAGTTATCTATCTAGATTTACAAGTTCTGTTTTTCACGTATATCACTTTAGTGAAATCTACAAGACTAGGTTATAACATTTTTGAACTCAAGGTGTTTTATAGTGAAGAAAGAGAGTTAAAAGGGGGAAATAATATTTGCTCAAATTCAGGAAAGAAGAGAACAATCAACAGTAAAAGATGAGAAATGAATAGAAGGAGAAAAAGACAATATCTTGTTGATGTTTTGCCAGAATCTATAGAGGTCTACAAGCCTCAGTTGCTCTGCTACTGTTGTTTCAAAGATACAGCCAAGATATCAGCCGATATATCACTTTTAAGGGTCTGCAGCTATGACAACGCTATATGCCTAAAAAATATGTTTGTAATGTTTGTAGCACGTATCAACCAATATATTGGCCTGTGATATCGGCCGATATGGTTCAAAATTGTGTTCTTGGTTTTAAGTCAGAATTTGTGGGTTTGGAGTCAACTACGAATACCCAAAGATTTTTTCTTCTAAAGTCTAAACCATCTTTGTTTGTCATTTCGCCCCTCTGCCCAAATCCAACATCCACCCACACGACACACGCACATGCGTCAAATCTTAAACTTAGAGTAACTATTTCATCTTTTAAATTTCTTGCATTTATCCAATTTGTAGTAAATACAACTTATCAAGCTATACGAGCAATAAGTTAATTGAATATTTTTCTCAAATTCTTGATTAATTGTATTGCATTGTAAGTACATATTTTAGCCTTGAATGCTTTTGCATGCATGTTATAAATTTTTTATTAAATATATAACATCTAGGAGAATAATTCAGTGAAAGCAGGTTAGCCCACCGGTAACACTCTTGCAGTTCCAAGTTCTATTCCTACTATTGTCGAAGGGGAGAGTTGGCATTGGGTAATTAGTGTAGTGCGTGTGGGTTGCTTACCTTTAAAAAAAACCTACCTTTAAGTCATCAATATTTATATATTTCATATATATAAATACCCAATGTGAACACGCGATATTGATCCCCTATCCTTGATATTTAAACCTTTTCTACTGGGAGGATTTCAACTACATGCTCAAGTTGCATTACTTAGTTGATCAAGTTGCAAGCTTAACCCAATCACGACAAGTCTTTCATATATCAGGTCATTAAGCGCAAGAATCAAAATAACAACAATAAAAAGTTTTATATGAGCTTTGGCATGGACCATCCTATAGATAATACACATTGTTCATCTTGTTTAGCATGTCCTAATTATCCAATGGATGAAAGATCAAGTTTTTAGAAAATGTCCTAATTAGCCAAGTTTTTATATAGAGAGACTTGTGTCATTCCAGAAGGATTCGAGACCGAATCCTTTCCACTCAAATACAACACATATGACATCCGAATGCAAGATTTACTCATTGAAGTTGATCTACATTATTTCAAGTAACAAAAAATCAAAAATCATGTATTTTTGAATACTTTTTGCCCATTTGGTAGGCTCAAAATAAATGGCCGAAATAGTGAGCTGGTTAGTTTAACGTGCAGAATATTTAAATCTAACAAAAATTGGTGTGAGAGTTTTTAAGTATTTTGATCATGATGAAATGATCGGATGAAGAATTTGTATGTCTAAAGACATAAATCTAAGCAATATGCTATTTTTTACACTTGATGGATGGACAAGTATTCAAAATACATGATTTATTTGTTTTTAATTACTTGAAATAATATAGATTAACTTCAACGGAATGAATCTTGAATTCGGATATCATAGGGTTGTATTTGAGTGGGAAGAATTCACCTCGAATCCTCCGGAATGACATAAGTTTTCTCTCTCTTTGTATATATATAAATATGAAATCTGCAATAAGATCACTTTGTTTCGATCAGTAGGTCCAATTGATTCAGGTACGTGAGTTAATGATCTACGAGATCAGATGCTTTATTAGTCTTATATTTCTTTTAAGTAGTCGATCAACGAGATAGATTATGTTTCGTCAAGGCAAGTCTCAAAGTCATTTTTAGCGTATTAATGACTATTAAATAATGAGTTATCATCTTGTATTGAATTATTAAGAATTGTATTGAGTAATTAAGTTCTCATATAGCAATTAGAGAGTTTGATTCAATGTAATATTTTGTACTCCTCTTTTAATTAATAAAAATAATTTTACCGTTCAAAAGAATATATATAAATATATATATGCACGTATATATAAAGATTATATATATATATATGGATGTATAAATATATGTGTGTGTATACAGTGTTTGAAAAGGCATTATTCAGGCTTTCTTCGAGCTTGCCTCGAGGCATTTTCATGGCTAATCGCCTCGAGGCTTGAGGGAGAAGCTATTTGTCCCGAGAGGCATACGCCCATTACTTGACGTATATCGAAAGAGCATATGAGGGAAGTGCTTCTAAGCGCACTCTTTAAGGGGAAAAGGGTACAGAGAGGAAAAATGAATTTTAAATTAAGGGCGTGTTTGTTTCGCCGCAAAACGCAAGTCGTAAACTTCTTTTCCATTTTCCATTGTTTGTTTCGCTGAAAAACAAGTTGCAAAATGCAACTCTTCTTTTCCCACTTGTAGTTGCTACAGTTAAATTTGTGGTCATGTAAATCTCACTTTTACACTCATATTTTCCCACTTGCAGTTACTACAGTTAATTTTGTGGTCATGTAACTCTCACTTGTAGTACACTTACAGTTCAAAACAGTTACTTGATAATCAATATATAATTTAATATTATTAAATATTTAATATTTTAAATAGTTTTCATTTCTTATTTAATTATTTAATTATTTTATATTTTTAATCTTTAATTTTTTTATTGTTTTTGATATTGTTTTAATATTTAATATTTACTGTTTTAATTTTATATTTTTATTTAATATTTTATTTAATACTGTATTATTTTTTAATACTTATTCCATTTTTTATTATTTTATTTAAAGTTAATATTTTATTAATATAACAATATTATACTGTAATATAAAATTAATATATTTAATTATTTATTTTTAATATAAAAAATTACTTTATTAATATCATAATATATTTTATTATTATATTAATATTTTATTATGTTAATATTGTATAATAATTCAGTATAATAATACTATAATGATAATTTATTATTAAATTATAATTATATTTTACTTTGTTAATTTTATATTTCTATAATATTACAATAATATTATAATAAAATTTATATTATAATAATTTTCAAGTATTTTTAATATTATAATATTATAACTATATTTTGTTATTGTTGTAAGATTTTTTAATATTTATATTTTATTAGTATTCTTAAAATTTTATTAATGTTCTTTAGATTTTCTTAAATTTTATATTATTTATTTAGTTAATATTTTAGTAATATTTTACTATTTATACTAATATTTTATTAATATTATTGTTATAAATAAATATTAAGATTTAATTTTTATCTCAAATTATTAATACAATTTAATTTGCAATAGTAGATTTAATTTAATAGTATTTATAATATTAAATCACTGCTACAGTTAATTTTGTGATCAACTTTTCCAATTACACTTTTATATTACCAACCAAACACCGTAAAACACAATATACTTTTTCATTTACACTTCACTTTATCAACCAAACACCGTAAAACACAATATATTTTTCCATTTACACTTCACTTTATCAACCAAACACCGTAAAACACAATATATTTTCTCTGCTACAGTTCACTTTTTCTATTCTCATTTTACGACTTACGACTTGCGACGTTTTGCAACGAAACAAACAGGCCCTAAATTAAAACTGAAAAAGAGCATATCTCACTCCTATCTTCTCTTTTTCTCTACCCATTGGAGATAGTACCATTATTTACTGCTTTCACATAGACAACATCTGGTCTTGTTATTATGTTTTCTTTCGTTATTGTAAGTAATCATCTTACCTTGTGTTTTTTGATGAATATTTTAACATTTACTTTTATGTTCTAGTTGTTTTGAATCTGCGGTTGATTTTTGGTTTCTTTGTTTCTATTTTAGTTTTTAGTTGAATGCTCCCGCTTGAAAACCAAGTATTGCAAATAATTTTAAGAGTCATTTTCTTTCATCTTTTCTATAATTTGTGTTTCTCTGTTTTGTTTTTTATGTGAACTCTTAGCCATGTGGTCTTGAGTAAGACCACGTAGCTAATAAATAGAGCATGTGGTTTTAGCTTTTCTCCATCCAACATATTTAATTATATTTCCTGTTTTTTATACTAAGCCTTATTCATTTTTCTGTTATGTCTTGACATGACTCATCTATTTGTATATTATGCCATTATATATATATTGAAAATATTTATAAATTTTAGGAATTAAAAAAATAAAATTTGTGAAGCTTAACTCACCTTATAAAGTGGTTCACGGTTCGCCTCGTGCTTTTATCTTTTAAACACTAATGTATATGTGTGTGCATCGCATATGAATCTACAAACCTTGAAAATATATATACCATATGCAAGCTTAGGAACGTTTACTAAACACGAATGTTGGGGCCATGACGCAGTGACAAAATCCCATGTCGGATTGCAAAAATCAGGGACATTTAGGCCTGTTTGTTTTGCTGCAAGTGGCTGCAAGTCGTAAGTTGTAAAATGAGAATTGGAAAGTGAACTATAGTAGGGAAAATATATTGTGTTTTACGTTTTTGATTGGTAAAATGAAAGTGTAAATGAAAAAGTATATTTGTGTTTTACGGTGTTTAGTTGGTAAAGTGAAAGTGTAATTGTGTAAATGAGAAAGTATATTGTGTTTTACGGATTTAGTTGGTAATGTAAAAGTGTAAGTGGAAACGTTGACCACAAAATTAACTGTAGCAGTGATTTAAATATTATAAATACTATTAAATTAAAT
>JAVJIF010017349.1:0-144247 GCA_038442645.1 Agave tequilana
CCCAATCCAAAAGGAGGGTACCGGCCCTAGGTCTTGCCAACGGAGAAGCACAGGAAGAACACAGACGCGGACTTTAGCTCCGCGTCGTGTTGACACGAGAGAGATACAGACGCGGGCGTTTGCCCCCCGCTGCGTCGATACATAAACGCGGAGGCCGCGTTACGGATAGCCTAGACGCGGGGGAGAGACCCGCGTCGGCAAGTCACAAAGGGAGAGACTGGGAGTTGAGGCGAGAGAGGGAAAGTCCCAGGAGAGAAAGAGAGAGAATGTCCAAAGGAGAGAGAGAGAGGAGAGTCCAAGGGAGAGAGAGATCCAGAGGAGAGAGAGAGGATCATGAAAGAGAGAGAGAGAGAGAGAGAGAGAGAGAGAAGGGGTGTGTTCAGGAGAGAGAGAGAGGAATTAGGGGAGAGAGAGAAGCAGAGAGAAAGGGAGAGGGGCTGTTGCCCCCCTTGCTCCCGCACACAGCGCCCCCCCTTGGGGGCGCTCGGCCTGGCCGCCGGCCAGGCGGCGGCGCCGGGCGGCGCCGGCCGCCGGCAAGGGAAAGAGGGGGCAGCGCCCCCTCAACAGAAAGGGAGGGGGCTGTGCCCCCTTCAGCAGAGAAGAGGGGGGCTTTGCCCCCCTCAGGACAAGCACGGGGCCCAGCGGGCCCCTCTGGCCGCCCACGGCCCAAACTGGGGTGGCGCCGGCCACCCCAGGGAAGAGAAGGAGGGGGCTGCTGCCCCCTCCACAGCCGCGCGCGGGGGCCTAAGGCCCCCTGGCCGCGCCCAAGGCCGCCGGCCTTAACGCCGGCGGCGGTCTGCCCTCGCCGGGGCAGCGCCGGAGGAGAGAAGGGGGGTCCGGCGAGAAGGTGGAGGCCGGACCTAGGGGAGAAAATAGAAAAGAAAAAGAAAAAGAAAGAAAGGAAGGAAAAAGAGAAGGAGGAGTCGGCCGGAGTTTTAAGGGGGGGTTCTCGCTGGCGTCGTGGTGGCCGGAGGTGGTTCGGTTGGGTGCTGCCTTCTCTGGAGGAGAAGAAGAAGAAGGAGAAGAGAAGAGAATAGGAAAGAAATGAAAGGAAGAAAAGAAAAAGGAAAAAAGGGAGAGAGAGAATGTGATGGTGATGGGATGTGATGGGAGTAGGTGAGGGGGGGGTGTCTCCCACGTGGGGGGAGATGGCTGCGGGGTTGATGGGAGAAAAGAAAGAAAGAAAGAAAGAAAAGGAAGATTGGAAAATAATAATATTATAATATTGCCCGAAAATCGACTGTTCCAGAAAATCCCCAAAAATACCCGGAGGTAGAAAACGTCATCCTGAGGAATAATACGAAATCGTCTTTCCAAAATAAAATCCCGTTTTCAAATTAAAAATCCGGAGTCAGCCGTCGATACCGGTCTACACCGGGTCGGCCGGATTTTGATAATTCTGAAAAATCCCAGAAAATGTATTAAAGAATAAAATACGATTTTAAGAAGTAAAGTGAAAGCGGAATTCAGAATTCAATCCCGATAGTCCCGGATCAACCAGTGATACTGGCCGATACCGACTCCGGTGGAATTTCCATAAATTCGTAAAATCCTCAGAAAAAGGTATCTAGATAGGAATGTGATTTTGAGAATTAATGTCTAAAGATACTTTTAGTAATTCCAATTAGTTTGTAAATTAAAATCCGGGAATCGGTCAGCGGCACTGGCCGACACCGGTTTTGAAGATTTCCAACTTAATTGAAGAAATTTCCAGAAAATCATAGAAAATCTAGAATATTGGAAAATGAGGTTTAAAACTGAAATCGGTCAAATCGGAATACCGGAATGTCCAAATCGAGCAATACTCTAGGATCGGGCCCTCGGTTCAGACTAGGGCTGACTCCGAGTCCACGAATCCAAATCCAGACAAAACGTTCATATAAATAATTCATAATACAAAACAATACAAAAAGTAAATCGAAAAATACGATCGAAAAATCTGAATACGCACTAAGTACGTATTCCGAAGTGGGGTGTTACATTTACAGTGGGTCCCGTACATACCCGGGACCACGGCCCAGGATTGTTCCGTTGCTGGTGGATGGAACCTGCCGCAAGGCCATCAGGAGGGTCTTATAGGATGCCCTTTATCAAGATAGTACCAGGAAGGAGGGAGCGAGCACTCCCCTCGGTCGCCTGGAGGCCCACAGGTCAGACCGGAAGTTTTAGTTGCAAAACATACCTAGTACAACTGTAAACACGAACATATATTGATAGCCGTAAGTTTCCCCCGACCCGATGCAAGTTGTTCCTTTTATGATTTATTATGTAGTTATCAATTTACGGGAATAGCGGGTGCAAGACATGATCAGGAGTTCAGGAGTACATGAGTACTATAGATTCAGGTCACTGTATATATAACACAGGATAATAAGTATAGGATTCAAGTCACTGTATGTAATACAAGATGACAAGTATAGTATTCCCGTAATGTGATAATCACAGATCAAGTATTAATATGTCAAGGGGCAAGTGATAAGTCATGTTATAATAAGGAGCAAGTTCCAAGTAGAAGCATGTCGGGTGTCAGGTAGTGTGTGACTTGAAGGTGATATCAGGCAGGTGACAAGGGACATCATAGTATATGTTAGCACATCAAGTGAAAGCATGCCAAGCGTTACGAGAAAATAGTATGACATACAAGACTGGTACAAATACCGAAAAACCATGCAGTTTCAGGAAAAATAGTATAAGTAAGATTTCAAACTCTTCACAACCATAAATAGAAGAATTAATAACTGGTAGACATGTAATTCAGTAGGCAAGCAAACATCCATGCAGAGCTAAGCGGAGCTGGAGCGAAACTAATGTACAACACTAAATGCTATCACGCTCGGCGAAGTTACCGCTCGCAGCGTAGCTAGACACACGTGTCGCAGTAAGCGTAGGAACGCCATACTACCGCTCACAGGAAAGCCATGCTCACGGGGTAACTACACTAGAACGGAGTAAGCGGTAAAGTGTTGACGCTAGATCCGCCTACCAGGCGTAGCATAGAGAAAGTCCAGAGGACTTTATAACCTCAGAGGTTGTACCCGGAGGTTAGGCCCGAAGGCAATGGTACCTGTAGAAGGTGTTAGTTCCAAACAGCACAAATCGTGAATAATACAAGTTGACCTGATGAAACGGAAAGTCAAGAGAAAGGCGAGAACATAGTTGTAACTATACGCCTCCTGTACGGATACACATGATGATATTTGCACTTAGAGCGCATGCGTTCTTGGATGCCCTCATCACTTTTCTAGTTATTGAATTTCAATAACAAAAATCAGCAATCACATCAGCCCCCCTAAAATAGACATTTTTAAATATCAAAGAACCGAATTATTAGCATTTATTAGCACTAAGAAACATAAACACCAAGAGAAGTCGTAAAACACAACTAAGCCAGAACACCGCAACGGTACCCACAAGACTTCTCCGTTCTATATGTTCACTATTCATAAGCATGAACTTGAAGATACCGAACCACACAAATGACTCTTGTTCTCTAGAGACAAAAATGCATCAACTATAGTTTCACCTTCACCCAGAGCTGTTGAGAGGGAAAAATTGATACATCTTCGTTGAGTGAGTATTCCCATTCCTCGTTTTCTTCAGCTGTTGCCATCTGTGCCATCGCCGCCTTTATCCTCTCACCCACCGCCTGTGCCTTCCGATGGCAATGGAGCTTGCGAGTAGGGGTTGGATTGCAGTCCAGCGTGCTCTGGATGTAACTCGGCAGCTGAGGATACTACGTACCTATTCTGGACCTGTCCCCAGTCGGTGGTCGGTGGTCATATGGGAAGCCTACAGGCTGCAGCTGGGAGTTGATATTCTGAACGAAGCGAGTTCGTCCTCTTTCTGGGCATTGATGGCAAGCAGGAGCTTGGAAGAGGGGAGCTGGGTAGAAGTGAAGAGCGAAGATTGTGTACGTGCTTTGGCCCATATGGAGGGAAACGCAGATGCGCGACAAGTGTTCGACGAAAAGCTGCTGCGGATCTGGAAGCATATTGGCTTGCGAAGGCCAGCCCGACAGGGAGTGATACCAGCGCCAGCAATAGGCTATGCTTTTTCAGCTGGAAGCGCCAGCGGTTGGTGAGCTCAAGATCAACTTTATGGTGGCGTGGCCGAAGGGATAGCCGGCTGTGGGCTTGTGATAAAAAATGCGGCAGGGATGCTGATGTGCGTGGGGTATGCGACAGTTCTATCGGATAAGCTGAGAGACAGGGGCTCTGGAAAGGGGTGGAGGCCGCGGTGTCGAGCATCCCTATCAATCGAATTTGGGTTACAGGACACCAACCCAATTCCATCTGTTGTCAGCCTCTGTTTGATGATATCCGAGAGCTTCTGAAGGCAACGGTGGCATGCATGAAGGGCAACGCACACATTCCGAAGGGTAATCAGCTGACGGACTGGCTGGTGAAGCAGGCAATAGAAGAATCTGGTTCTCAAATTTCCCAAGAGAACTTGTTGAGCTGTGCCGAAGAGATGTATCCTCTATTATTTTTTAGCAATCTTATAAATAGCCTTCTGGCTCGATTAGCATTTAAAAAAAAAAATGCATAACTGGAGATATAAATAAATCTATTTTTTTTAATATCAGGAAACATATACCAATTTTTCCTTTTTGGGGGCATAAAATGATTTCTTTGTCTTTAAAATTTTCATATTATGCGCTGGCATTTCAACTGGAAGATATACAAGGAAGATTCATTTTTTGTGTATAATAGGAAAAACAATCTGATATGTTTTATGTCATGTAACATTTTAAATCTAACTTTTGGCACAAAATGGTACTTTTTTTCTAATTGCAATCTTAGAGAATGCGCACTTTTGTGCTGTACACCGGTATATTGATGTAGACTTGGGTTGATATTGGGTTGGGTCAGTTCTGAATTATTCTATATCTCTGTACCCGTGCACAACATGAATCGGGTTTGTGTATTTGATCTAAATCCTACTCTCGTTTGGGTCGAATTTTGGTCAGGGTCGAGTTTTTGTTACCCTAGAAAAACAAAAAGTAAATCATATCTTACTAGAGATGCTCATAGGGTCAAGGTCGGGTTTCGATTCCACGTTAGACTTTGACTAGATATCATAAAATAAAAGTAAACATCAAATCTAAATAAGTTTGTAGTTAGACTGACAATGATTTCAAATCACAGTACACCATTGTGGTGTAAATCTATATTATATTTATAGTGTTACAGACATAGCAGTCTGTTACAATTAGTTACAGGAGAAGATAGAAGATCATGGATGATCATTAGAACAACATATTCTTATTGTGATGTTGATCTTGAAATCTAACTGATTCTTATTGTGATTCTGATCTTGAAGATCTGTTTTTTTTTTATTGTTGAGTCTGCTAACCACTTTATGGATTTTGTGAAAAGATTATTTCAGTTGAAGAATCTGGTAGAGATTTGATCTTCCTATCACACCCTTACAAGCTGATGGGGTGTTCACGCAGCATAAGCTGCTTGGCAAATAGTAAAGCAAACCAAGCTGGAGATAGGCCCTTTGTGAAAATATCTGCAACTTGGTCGGGTGTGTAAATGTCACGAACATGGAGTTCTCGACGGACCACTTTATAATGAACATAGTAGTAATCAATTTCTAAATGCTTCATTTTAGAATGGAAGATGGATTTTGGAGGCGAAGGAGAAGAAACTAATGTTATCACACCAGATTATGAGGGTTGTGAGACTGATATGCAAGTTACGGAATAGGGAGCGCAACCTTGAAATTTCCGTCGCCGTGTAAGCTAATTGGCAATACTCTGCTGCTGTACTAGAGCGGGAGATCGTTCGATGTTTCTTAGCACTCCAATAAATGGATAATTACCAAGGTAGATACAATAACCACCAGTTGAATGCCTATCATCTGGATAACCACCAATAATCTGCATCCGAGAATCCTTGAAGAAAAAGAGAACCAGGTTTGCAACAAACCATGAGTTGGGGTTTTCTTCAGATAATGTAATATACGTTTGACAGCCATCCAATGGGAGCTGGTGGGTTGATGCATAAACTGACATACTTGATTCACCGCAAATGAAAGATCTAGACGGGTAAAAATGATATGCTGAAAAGCACCAACAATACTATGATACATTGAGGCATCAGGCAAAGGATCACCATCATAACGACTAAGCTTTCTCCCGGCGGGAACAGGAGAATTAATGGATTTTCATCTTGAAATTGTGTGCGAAGCAGCAAGTCGGTGATGTATTTTGTCTGAGGCAAATACAAGGCTTCCACTCCAAGAAATAATGCAAGTTGCCCAGATCCTTCATCGAGAATTCTGTACCAGGCTTCTCAATGAACTGAGAAATAATTGTAGAATTATTTCCAGTGATCAATATGTCATTCAAATAAATTAGTAAAAAATGAGGATATCTTGACGGTGATAAATGAACAAAGAATAATCACTCTTGGATTCATGAAATCCAATGCCTTCAAGAAAGTCAGAGAAACGTTTAAACCATGCTCTTGGAGCTTGTTTCAAGACATAGAGAGACCTGTTTAGGTGACAAACATGATGAGGAAAGTTGGGGTCTATAAACCCTACGGCTGCCGCATATAGACCCTCTGTGAGGAACCCATGCAAGAAGGCATTGTGAACATCAAGTTGACAAATAGGCCAGTGGTGATGAATTTCTAATGCGACAACCGTACGAATAGTGGTATGCTTGACAACTGGACTAAATGCATGGCTGAGAGCTATTTAGTTGGGACACGCCCTTCGTAGGCATGATCCATTCGGTGGTAGCAGTTTAATGTCATGTATCGAGGAGATTGCAGATCTGACACACGCCCGCAGTCTTTGGAGGCAGGGCAAACGACGATGATGAGGAATTGGTGCGACACGCCTACGCCCACGGAAGGAGGTTCCACGACCTCTGTTATTATAGCCTTGACTCGAGGGCACAGATTGTGTAGGAGCATACAATGTTATTGGGGTAGCATCAAGGGCTGGAGAAGAGTGTGACTTCGTCCTCAGTTCTGCACCAACAAGAAGAGCCACAAGATCATCATAAGAATCGGCACGTCCTGGGCTTGTGCGGAGTCCACAGTGGCTTCAAATATCGAACATATGTTATTCATGATGATGGAGACGAGATCGTCATCGTCAACTGGTTTTCCAACCAAGGCCAAATTGTTGGCAATGTGGTAACTTTATCCACAAAGTCTGTGACAGAGAGGTCTTCACCTTTGGTGTTGAACAACTCATTGTGCAGATGCATAATGCGATTGTGAGATTGAAAAGCATACTGTTTTCCAGAGACACCCATGTCTCATGTGAGGACTTGGAGCGTACCACGGTTGAGAGTACTAAAGGTGTGAGTGAGTTATTGATCCACTCAACACAAGTTGATCCTTCTGCCGCCAATTTTCATATGCCGGATTGACTTCGGTAGTTGCCACACCGTTGCCATCTAATTTGAATTGTAATTGACATTCGACAGTTCTATCCACAATTTCCATTAGACTCTTCATGTAGAGGATGGGAGAGATTCAGGCTAACCATAATGGATAATTAGGTCGATCAAGACTGATCTTCAAACAGCCGGTGAGGTTGGGTACAACAGCGCTAGAGTTTGGTATGAAAGTATTCATCGACAATGAAGGGTAAATTTTAATGGAGTATGGGAGTGGATAAATTTTTCAGTAGAATAATGGCGATACCATAAAGAAGTTTGTAATTAGGGTAGCAATGGTTTCAAACCACAGTACACCCTTATGGTATAAATGTCTACTATATTTATAGTGTTGATATAGCAGTTTGTTACAATTTGTTACAATAGAAGATAGAAGATCATGGAGATAATCATGGGAACAACAGATTCTTGTTGTGATGTTGATTTGAAGCTCTAACTGATTCTTATTGTAATTCTGATCTTGAAGATCTGCTTTTATTGTTGCTGAATCTGCTAACCACTTCATGGATTTGCTCAAGAGGTTACTTTAGTTGAGGAATTTAGTAGAGACTTATTTTTCCTATCAAAATATGGCAGTTAGTATTAGAAAGTTAACTGTGAATGTTAATAAAAGAATATCTTTAGTTTATTTTATTTCTTCTTTGGAGACAGTTTAACCCAACCGCCGCCCCCCCCCCCCAAAACAATTTTTTTTTTTTAATGTATTGATTTATGAGTATAAAGCATAAATATTTTAGTAATTGATTACTAACATATTAGAAAATCATTTCATATCGTAGCACCAGTGGTCTAGTGGTAGAAGAGTACCTTGTCATGGTATAGACTCCGGTTTGATTCCTAGTTGGTGCATTATTTTTTGTTTCTTTTTTTCTTAAAAGAACTTTTTTCTTTTTTGTAAAACATTCAAATCTTTTTATTACCGTATATTTCCAGATATATGGAACTAGGTTTTGATGAATGCTTTGAACCATTTGAAAATTTTGAAGATTTTTTGGAATCGCATGTCTTTGCTTCTTTGATTGATTATAATGACTATGGAGTGTTCATGGTCCCACAAGGGGAAAAAGTGAAAGTTAAAAGTGCGTAGTTCATTCTGAAACATCTCGAATTTTTTTACAATTTTTGCAAACAGAGAAATACGAAAACACATTCATCAATCATCATCGAGAAATCAAACTTTTTTCCCACCTTTGAATAGAAATCCTAATGTGTTTATGATTTCTCTTCTATACGTAAGAGGTGGAAATAGAGGATAAATCTAAACTTATATGCTATTTAAATTATCACTTAATATGAAATGCTTACGTTGCTTTTCAATACATTTGAGTGATACTTTTTAGCTCCCTTCCAAGAAAACAATTGTCTTGTCCCTCCTGATTCATATTGTGATGGATCAAAAGCGGTTTACCATAATTCGAACCCACCACAAGTGATTTGAGGCGCTCCCTAGATGATACATGTCGAGCACACTCAGTAAAAGACACTGTTTAGATTAAGAGCATGGGTGTTATAATATCCCTAGTTTATAATGTATAAATTAATATTTAATAATAATAGACCAGCACAATCCACTTCTTTTCCCTTTTTGTCCCTTCTATTTTCTCATAAGCCCGGCCCGCGACCTCCTTCTTTTCCCTTTTGTTTTCTCTTCATTTCAAGCCTGCAAGCCCAATCCAAGTCGCTTTTTTTTTTCTTTTTCTTTCTTTACTCTTTTTAGTCCAAATTAGCCCAAGCCCATATAACTCTCTTTATATACTCTGTTCTCTATTTTTCTCTCTTTTACCCTTCTAATGTAGGGTTCGGTTCATGTGTGTGAGTCACACGCACATACAATAAGATGGTCAATCCCGCATTGACACGTGAATTGAACCTCTTATAATCTCTTATAATATGTGTTTGAGGCTCGCACAAATAACATATTATAAAAGGATCAATACACATGTCAATATATGATTAACCCTCTTATTTTATGTAGGTGTGCCTCACACACATGAACCGAACCCTCTAACCTAACCCCACCCTACACTGAACCCTAACCTCTGCCCCTCTTATGTAACTCTCTCCCCCCACTTCTCTCTCACCTTGCAACCCTAGTCGTCGTCAGTGCCCTTTCTTCCACTCTGTCGTCCAAATCAACCTCGCTCTTCCTCGCGCACCAAAGCAAGCCCGAACACAAGCTCCTCCTCCGCCTCCCCCCCCCCCCCCCCCCTCCTCTTCTCCTCTCAGCCTCACCCCCGCACTGCTACCCGCCGTACCCTTCTCTTATGCCGCCTCCACCTCGTCACCATTGCCACCAAGACCGCCGCCTCGCCACTAGCTCTCCCCACTATTGGCCGTGCTCGAGCCCCGCCTGTGCCACAAACCCAACGCAACCATCTCCCTTCCTTCTTCGCTGCATGTATCACCTTCTTCCTCTCCACCAACGCACCCAACACCTCCTCACTGCAACCTGCCGTGCAGATAGCCCTCACCTCTGCTTCCCTCTTCCTTGCTCCACCTCTCTTCTTCTCTCTCATTCTCTTGCACGCCGCACAACCCCTTCCTCCTGCAGCCGTCTCTCTCTTCATTCCCCATACTACCATTGTCGCCCGGCGCCCGAGCCTGACACTGCCCTCCGTCCGCCGTCGACGTCGCCCATGTGCAGCGGTGCCTGTCACCGAACACTGCCACTGTAACCTGCTCTTCCCTCTCCCCTCCTTATCCTCTCGTCGCACCACCGACATCTCCATTCATGCCAAGGAGATACTCAAGGCCAGGGAGAAGCTTAACTTGATCTACGCGAAGCATACTGGGCAACCATTGAAAGGGTAGCGAAGTGCGTGGAGATCTGTTCATGTCGAGCGAGCAGGCCAAGGAGTCTGGGATCGTGGATGAAGCCATCAAGCACAAGTTGACTGCACCAGAGCTGCCTCTCTTTCGGTTTCAACCCGAATCCGTGAAATACTCTGTGAGTGTTTTCTAACCTCCTCTTCAAATAGGTAATGTTTTATTACTTCAGTTGATAAGTTATTTACTTCATCTTTCATGACTTATTTAACGTTTCTAACATATAAAAGTATTTAGAAAATACAAGCTTTCATGATTAAATTTCTTTTACAAGTTGACAATCACTTTGTCTGGACTTGTCTATCTGGTAATTGCATTAAATTATTATAAATATTTGAAGTAAATAATTCTTAAATTTTGAAAATTATATTGCTTGAATTAGTAACTTTCCAGCTTTATGAAAATTACCAAAATTCAAATATTTAATGTTGTGCAATTGAATTAAGTATTTTTCTAAAATTATTTAAGATTATTGTTGCACGAAATCAATGTGAGTATATTTTAGTAAATAATTATTGATTTCCAGAAAATTGTCAATTGTTTGTTTGAACAAAAAATGCTTATAGTAATCATAAATAGTGAAAGTTTCCAGAAAGAGCAGACTATTAATTTTGAACGATATCATGATTTTACGTGAAAAACTTGAATCATTGTACAAGACATTTACATGATAACAATATTGTTCGTTTTACTAAAATCACTAGAAAATATGGTCAAAAGGTAACACCATCCTCTTTATATATTGTTTCATTAATGTTATGTTTACAGTGTTGGCATTGTCATTGTTACTGTCATCTCAGTAATTTACATAACATGAATTATTAATTTATCTTACTATTTTAAGTAACAATGGCACTAAACAACTTACACCGGGATGAGAAAATTGAAAGATCAGATAATGTCTATATGATGTATCACTGTATCTTGCACGAGGCCTTATCAACTAAGCAATTTCTGCTCATTGCGGCCTTACCGTTCCAATCATTGTGACCGGTGTGGGAAGCCTGAAATGTTGTAGCATGTTCTATGGGAATGTGATGCTGCTCGAATTCTCTGGGCGAACACTTCAGACCGGTTACAACGCAACTATCTTGACAACATGGAAAGGTTGCCTCAGCCGCGTTAATCATAAACCTCCGATTGTGGTAACACACTTTGTTGACAACCTCTGTACATGTCCTATGGTCTATATGAAATTGGCAGAACATTTCTTGGTTTACACATGACAAGCCAACATCAGCATTTAAATGGACACATGTTTCATCATCGGTGTTTGCTAGTTTCGTCGAGGAGAAGTTGACATCTCCAATCACTTGTTTGAATCTTCTAGGGCTAATCCATTGTACTGAGTTCCTCTTTTTAGTATGATTGTACATTTGAGTTGTCATGAATAAGAATAAAAAATTTCTTTGCGTCCAACCTTTCCTTGTGTTTCAATCACACGCCCTAATAAGTTTGCATCTTTTGATATTGACACACCATGAAACCTTCGACCCGCTAAGCCCTGAAGCATCATTTCCCTCATCTCCAATTCTCAATTCACTTGTTGATTAGTTTTTTCGATGTGTCCTTCTTGATCCATGCTTTTCTTACATTGATTAAACTCAGAATGGGCTTTGAAATGCTGAAGATAATACTCTTTTTTGTTCACGCTCCACTTCACTCGTTTTGTCCATTTTGTGAGGACTTACAAACCGTCTTCACTTTTTTTTTTTTTAAAAAAACAGGATGGATGGTGATTTTCAACTTGTACACACACTCATTACTAATTATTCAAATTAATTTCTCATTCAACAGTTGTGATGATCAAACTTGAAATCTCCTCCTTAGAGGGAGGGGTATTACCAAAACACCTACACTTCAAATTAAGAAAAATATTGGCTTCGTCCCACTACTCACTACACCTGATAACACAAGGGACATTTCAGTCAATTAGCTACTTTTTTTATCTTGACTTTCTGACTTACTCAGACTTAAACTAGTATAAAATAAAAGAATCAGTCGTCTAAGACTCACGTGAGAATGATGTCTTCAATCACCCAGAGCCCTCCAAGGAGACTTGATGTTAGTCGTCTGAGGTGGTGAATCCAAAGATGAAATGTTGATGGCTCATAGGAAAAAGGTTTTTAGATATTTGGCAGAAGCTAGAGGAAGGTAAGGACCTTATGAACCTTGTTCAACATGTCAAATTGTGAAACTTTCTAATGATGAAGGGTTGCCATGACTTACTTCTTACCTTCTCTATGAACTAATTTTTTGGCACGTGCTATGTATGTACAACAAAAATAAATTGGTGTAAAACAATATTTGTTAAGTAATTTTTGATGTATCTTTCTTTCTAACTCTATTCTTGAATTGAAATAGAAGAGACTAATGATCAATGTCATGTTTTCTCTCTAATAAATATTGTTTTTTAATTTCAAAATTCTTTCTTAAGATAGAGATCCCTAATAAATTCTTCTTCTTCTTTATTTTCCTCAAATTTGAACATTTTTTGGAGATAGGGACGCAAATTTATGGCTAGATTTTAAGTTCAAGGATTTGTAAATGTATGACTAAATTTAAATTTTAAATATTTTAAGTTTAAAGATTTATTTTGGACGTGATATGAATGTGATTCACTAACAAATTATGCTAATTAGCATAATGTGTATGAATGTTTATTACTATGCATGAGTTAAGGGGGAGATTCTATGAAGCTTAACTTTAATCCATGCATATATAACTCCATGAGTTTTGTCATTATCAAAAGGGGGAGATTGTTGCCCAAAGGCCCATCACTCTAGTTTAATGATGATTAACTCATGTAGTTATACTTTACTAATAATCTTGTGATATTTAGTTTCAGATATTTGATCAAGATATTAGTATGTGTTTTGCTTCAACAAAAGAGTTTTGGAGCTTTCACTTGTTGATTCAAGAGTTCGAGCGTCAAGATCACATCTAGTACTCGGTTGGAGTCAAGCTTATTGGATCGCGTTTGGATCGAGTCGACTTGGAGAAGGAGTTTTACAAGAAGATCTCGGTTCGTTTTTAATATGTTTAGATTATTGTAAAGATTAGATAGTATTGATATGCTCAAGTTCACATACACAGACAAGTTTTAAAGTTTGTTGGTTTTGGTTTTCAGTTTAACCGATTTTGGACTTCATGTCAAAAACATTGATATAATATCTTTCATGTATATTGGATTTTATCCATATACAATATACTTCAAAGTTGTTTCAATATCATGCTTTTGTATTTACATGAGTTTTGAGAAAACGATTTTCCATTTCAAAAATCCAAGTTTTAGAAATACCAATTTTTGTTTAAAGCCTAATTTTCATATCACAAAAACAGTTCAAATAGTTTGTAATATGTGTTGAATTTTAGTCACATATATTTGTATTTTAAAGATCTTAAAAGAACTTATTTTTGTCAAATTTATGTGATTTTATTGGATTTAATTGAAGATAAAAAGACAAGTTTTTAATCCCTTAAAAATATTGACTTGGCCTTCTGCCGGTCGACTGGAAGGTCGACCGAGACAGAAGTCGACCGACGTGCACAAACATGCACGGTAGTATAGGCTGGTGGGCCGGTCGACCGGGCCGGTCGACCGCTAGAGAGCTCTGCTCTCTGAAACTGGCCCCGGTCGACCGGGCGGTCGACCGGCAGAGAGCAGCTACTCTCTGCATCCATTTCTGATCGACCGGAGGCACAACGATCATAAAATCGGTTAAAAGATTTTAGAAGAGAATTTTTGCCATCTTTCAAGAGTTTTTCAGCAAGAGTTTTTGTGATTAAAAGATTTATTTTTATTTGTTTTCGAACGTTGAAAAATTCAAAAAGAATGGAGTATTTGGGATATTGGTTTAGATCTTCATTTATATCTTATTCTAGTTATTTTCTCAAGTATTTTTCTTTGTGATTTGATTTCCAAACACTTTAATTTCTCATACTTGAGCTATCTATCTATCCTATCTATTAGGATCTTGTTTTTAGTGAGAAAATTGGTTTGTGGTTTGTTGAGACCACCAAGTGTTGTAAATCACTTTACTTTGAGTTGTGGGTATGCCTCTTTTGTAGAGGTGATTGTGAAGGAGTTTGGTTTTTGTTGGTATTCCTCTAAGTGTAGAGGTGATTATTGGAGTGTTGGCTTTGAGCCTTATCCCTCTAGTGAGAGGTGATTGTAGAGGAGTGTATGAGTTTGTTGGTATGCCTCTAAGTGTAGAGGTGATTGTGGTTGGTGTTTGGCTTTGAGCCTTATCCCTTTATTGTGAGGTTGATCTTGTTTTGGCTAAGTGCCCATCCCTATAAGTGTAGAGGTAATAGTTATTGTGTCTTACCTCTTGTGAAGAGATTGTGTTTGTTGGAGAGAGAAGTTGTGTACTCCAAAGTTTATATTACCCAAATCCTCAGTGGAGGTTCCCTGTGTGGTAAGTCCTGTGTGGACGATATAGTGAAAATCCTTCTGAGTGAAGGTGGGGACGAAGAGCAATGGCTCGAACCTCGAAACATACCTTGTTGTTTGCGATTGATTCACTGTCTCTAACTCTCTCTCTTATATTGTGCCTTGCATTATTTCATATTATTCATATCATACTTATATGCTTGGTATTGTTTGTGTACCTCACTTGTGTTGAACCAAGAGAGCTTTACATAGCACCTTAACTCTTATTTAGAGGAATTTAGAGGAGATAGTCCAAAACCCTTCACCGAAATTCGGCTACACACTTTGGTTACACTAAGTGTGTTACAATTTGTTTTTAATTCCGCATCATTTGTCATTAGATTAGCCTTACACCTATTCACCCCCCCTCTAGGTGTATTTTCAATTGGTATCAGAGCCTACGCTCCTGATATTAGGTTTAATCACCTAGGAGTGAGATCTTGATTAGCTAATCTAGATTTACATTTGCACACTTATTTGTTTACACACACTCACGGATTACCTTGCCCCTCCCATGTTTGATGTTTCTAATATCGATATGTGAAAGTTTAAGATGAATATGTATCTCAAGACCCTAGGAATGCATGTTTACGTTGTCGCTACCAAGAAATCTTATCTTGGTAATAACAAGCATATAGAGGCCAATGCACAAGCTCTAGATTCACTTAGGAGTACTCTAAGTAAAGATTATCTTATGACTTTTTCTCATTGTGATTCTATTTTTGCAGTATGGAACACTTTGACCTCTCCAAAGCTTCAAACGCCAAACATTAAGGAGAAGGAATCTAGTGAGGATGAATTCGAACAAGGTTGCTACATGATCCAAGGGAATGACTCCCTCGAGGTAAACTCAGAGACTCAACTAAATGATAATGCTAGTTCTTCCGGTGATGATTATGTAGATGCCGATGCATTGAATGAAGAACTATCTCTTGTTTATGAAAATCTTTTACAAAAATACCAACTCTTGAAAAAGAAAAGCTTTAAATTAAAAGAAGAAAATAAGGATTTGTTTTCTAAACTTAACATGGCTTTGCAAGAAAGGGATGAGATTTCAAATGAAAGGGACTCATTGAAATCTCAACTTGGTCTTGCCTTAAATGAAAACAAAAATCTTAAAAGGTAAAAATAATAGTGATGAACTTTTGAAGAAAAATGAAGTTCTATCTTCAAAACTTATTTTTGTTTTAAAAGAAAATGATTTTTTGAAAAACAAAATTATTTCTGTTTTAAAAGAATTGGATTTGATTACTAATGAAAATAAATCTTTGAAAAATGATTTAGTTTCACATGTTTGTCATGCTTCATCATCTAGTTTACCTATTGTATGCTCCACCTCTTTTACTATTATTGAAAATAATATATGTATGTTAAATAAGAGTGTTGATTGTTCGGGTTCTACTTTGAGCTAATGTGCCATGAACCACACACGGTTGGAATCCATATTTCGAAAGAAATAAGTTCCACATATGCATGCACACCATACACGACATACATATGCTTCTCATGCTCACACACGTGACACCATGTATGCTCATGTGTACACTTGTACACATTGTGGACGTAAGGCCACCTTGCAAAGTATTGTTATGATAGAGTACATAATGTAAATTTTACAAATAAATTTGTTTGGGTTAGGAAAGGTGCTAACCCCCATGGACCCAATAAAGTATAGGTATCAAAATCCACTCCTATTTTATTTAATGTAGGTGTGGGCTCTTACTGACGTGAGAGGTGTTGGTACCTTGAGATGAATGCGTTCCAAGCTAAACAGTGAAAATTTTGGATGCATCACTTTCAAAGGGAGTTTGGTGGGAGGACTGCCATGGTTTGGAGATCTAAAGATTAGCCCTAATGGTTTTGGTAACTATCTCTAACTCTTATTTAGTGTACATGCTTTTATATTGTTGTTTTTTAGCATGTTTTAGTTTTTCATGATTGTTATTAAATGCCATGTTAATTAAGACTTATGACATACATGTATAGTAATTGAGATACACCCATGTTCATATGAATTCATATTTTGTATTTTCACTTTAGTTTACCTATCATGTATATCATACCTCTAAACATGTGCATTTACTTAATGATCATATTGGTTTATATTTATAGTTCTTTTGCACTTCATATTTTTGATTATATATTTAGATGAAGTTTTCATTAAAACTTGTGTATATACTTGTACAACTAATGAGCTACATTTGATTTTTGTACTTAATTGCTCATTTGTACCCATTAGATATACTAGTATAGTCTAGTTTTGATGATCCTTGCATTTCAACTTGTATTCCCTATCCTTGGATATATTTTTAAATAAAAATGTATTTAGCTTTATATATATAGTAATTTTGTTAAAACTTTAGAAATACATGTATACCCTTGAGTCATTTGCCTTTTATGTAAAATTCTTTGTGGACTCATTTGTGTTTAGGATATGTATATATACCTTTAGTTTTTGACAAAACATATATATGCCTTGAAATTAGAATTATTATGATGAAAATTAAATTTTCTATGATTTTCATATTCTTTTAATTTCATATTGAGCTTCATCGCCTATTTTCATGACTTTGTTGATTACATGACTCTTACACTCACATTATTTTTGTTTACTCATGATTTTTGTTTTCATGAGTTTTATTTGTGCTTTATAGACTTTGAGTGTCGATGATCATGTGACTTACATATTTTTCATGGAATATATTCATATTTTATTCCTTCTTGAAGGATTTCGTACTAGTTTTCAAATATTATCTTCAAACTAGTCATTATTCTTTAATTGGTAGAGTTTTCAAACATGTTAAATTATTTTCAAATCCTATTTTTTGAAAACACTACCAACCAAGGGCGGATGGATGGACGACCATGCCTTATATGCTCAAATTGAAAATCTATTTAAACTTGTGCATAAAAGGGAGGTAATTATAAGTTATACATTTGATTCTCATTGCATTTTCAATTTCGATCACAATTGATAATTTTTTTTATATACTCATACTTGTGTTTTCTATACATGTATACTTCAAACTTCAAATAGTATCAATTTCGATTGGTATTTACATTTTCGTACATATATGTGATTTGATTGTGCTTACTATAACTTTACACTTAAAGCACAAATTATGTTTATGCTAAACTTGATTTACTCCTTAATGTCAATTACTTTTTAATTGGTATCTTATACAAGCTTATGCATTATTTTTATTGGTATTTCATATAGGGGAGAAAATTTATATTTTATTTTTCAATTGGTATCAAGATGTCCTATATATATATATATATATATATATATATATATATATATATATATATATATATATATATATATCAATTGGTATCAAAACATACAATGTTTCATTTTCTATTGGTATCAAGATTTACAAGACATTTTAAATTGGTATCTAGATATTTTCAATTGGTATCTTTTAGTATCTTAAAATTTTGTTTACTTTCAATTGATATCTCAAAAATGTTTTATTTATTTTCAATTGGTATCATAAAATGGTATCATAATGTTTCAATGATACCTTATTAGAAATTGATATATTTTTCAATTGGTATCATAATACTTTGATTTGTATTGTTTATATGTAAGGGAAGCTTAACATCTTCTCTTTATATAGATTCATGTTGAGTATATTTCATATTGAAGTAATTGACCTTTCTTTGGTATGTCTTACACACTTGTGTAGGGGGAGCTTCACATTTCTTTTTATATATTGTACATTATGTGTTATGTGATTAGGGTTTAGTCATCTCTTTTTCATATAATGCATGTATGTAGGGGGAGTTAACTTTACGTCTCTCCTCTTCATGAATGTATATCGCATATACATCCTTCTGGTTTGATTTGACAAAAAGAAAGAAATTTTTTTTTTAGTTTATTTATGCCCCTTTGTTGATGATTTGACAAAAAGGGGGAAATAAATTTGGAGTTTTATATATGCATGTTTATGTCATTTAAATACATGTTTATTTTTTTAATTGGTATGAGAGCATATATGTTTTGTTTTCAATTGGTATCAACGCTTATGTGTGTCATTTATGCATACATTGAATATCTTTATTATTTATTACTATGCATGAGTTAAGGGGAGCTTTTATGAAGCTTAACTTTAATCCATGCATATATAACTCCATGAGTTTTGTCATCATTAAAAAGGGGGAGATTGTTGGCTCAGAGGCCCATCACTCTAGTTTTGATGATGATTAACTCATGTAGTTATAGGTTACTAATAATCTTGTGATATTTAGTTCCAAATATTTGATCAAGATATTAGTATGTGTTTAGCTTCAACAAAGGAGTTTTGGAGCTTTTACTTGTTGATTCAAGAGTTCGAGCGTCAAGATCACATCTAGTACTCGGTTGGAGTCAAGCTAGTTGGATCGCGTTTAGATCGAGTCAACTTGGAGAAAGAGTACTACAAGAAAACCTCGATTTGTGTTTAGTATGTTTAAATCATTGTAAAGATTAGATAGTATTGATATGCTCAAGTTCACATACACACACAAGTTTTAAAGTTTGTTGGTTTTTATTTTCGATTTAACCGATTTTGGACTTCATGTCAAAAACATAGATATAATATCTTTCATGTATATTGGAGTCTATCCGTATATAATATGCTTCAAAGTTATTTCAATATCATGTTTTTGTATTTACATGAGTTTTGGAGAAAACAGTTTACCATTTCAAAAATCTAAGTTTTCAAACATATCGATTTTTGTTTAAAAACCTAATTTCTATATCACAAAAATAGTTCAAATAGTTTGTAATATGTGTTGAATTTTAGTCACACATATTTATATTTTAAAGATCTTAAAAGAACTTATTTTGTGAAATTTATGTGATTTTATAGGATTTAATTGAAGATAAAAAGACAAGTTTTTAATCCCTTAAAAATATTGACCTGGCCTTCTGCCGGTCGACCGAGACAGAAGTCGATCGACCGGTCCACCGACGTGCACAAACGTGCACGGTAGTATAAGCTGGTGGGCCGATCGACCACTAGAGAGCTCTGCTCTCTGGAACTGGCCCCGGTCGACCGGGCAGTCGACCGACAGGGAGTAGCTGCTCTCTGTATCCAGTCCCGGTCGACCAGGCGGTCGACCGGAGGCACAACGATTATAAAAATGATTGTTGGTCGGTCGACCGAGCGGTTGACCGGAAGGGCATTTCTGCCCTTTCCAGACTACCAACGGGCAGAATTTTTGAAGACTATAAATATGCCTTCTCTTGAGTTGTTTTAGACAAGATTTTAGAAGAGAATTTTTACCATCTTTCAAGAGTTTTTTAGCAAGAGTTTTTGTGGTTAAAAGATTTATTTTTATTTGTTTTCAAGGATTGGAAAATTCAAAGAAAAATAGAATATTTAGGATATTGGTTTAGATCTTCATTTATATCTTATTCTATTTTTTTTTCAAGTATTTTTCTTTGTGATTTGATTTTCAAACACCTTGATTTCTTACACTTGAGCTATCTATCTATCCTATATATTAGGATCTTATTTTTGGTGAGAAAATTGGTTTGTGGTTTGTTGAGACCACCAAGTGTTGTAAATCACTTTGCTTTGAGTTGTGGGTATTCCTCTTGTGTGGAGGTGATTGTGAAGGAGTTTGGTTTTGGTTGGTATCCCTCTAAGTGTGAAGGTGATTGTTGGAGTGTTGGCTTTGAGCCTTATCCCTCTAGTGAGAGGTGTTGTGGAGGAGTGTTTAAGTTTGTTGGTATCCCTTTAAGTGTAGAGGTGATTGTGGTTGGTGTTTGACTTTGAGCCTTATCCCTCTATTGTGAGGTTGACTTGTTTTGGCTAAGTGCCCATCCCTCTAAGTGTAGAGGTGACAGTTGTTGTGCATTACCTCTTGTGAAGAGGTTGTATTTGTTGGAGAGAGAAGTTGTGTACTCCAAAGTTTGTATTACCCAAATCCATATTGGAGGTTCCCTGTGTGGGAAGTCCTGTGTGGACAATATGGTGAAAATCCTTTTAAGTGAAGGCGGGGACGTAGAGCAGTGGCTCAAATCTCGAAACATATCTTGTTATTTGTGATTGATCCACTATCTCTAACTCTCTCTTATATTGTGCTTTACATTATTTCATATTGTTCATATCATACTTATATGCTTGGTATTTTTTGTGTGCCTCACTTGTGTTGAACCAAGAGAGCTTTACATAGCACCTCAACTCTTATTTAGAGGAATTTAGAGGAGATAATTCAGAACCTTTCACCGGGAATTCGGCTACACTCTTTGGTTACATTAAGTGTGTTGCAATTTGTTTTTAATTCCGTATCATTTGTCATTAGATTAGCCTTACACCTATTCACCCCTCCTCTAGGTGTATTTTTAGTATGTGCACTTAGGTAAACTTAATTTCGTGCCTCCAAAAGGAAACCTTCAAGTTTTCTCCTTGCCACAGAAAAGCCACATGAGAAAAATAGGTAAAAAGATTTGGAATAAGGTATCATGGACCCAAAGAGGGAAAGACCTTTACCGATGGACACGATACATAATATCAAATACAAGTAGATGGATACGTGCACTATTCATGGGAATATAACCAGTCACCGGATGATTACCACTACCTGAAATAGAGAATGCAAAACGGTTATAAATTTAATATGACAAGGCTCAAGGACTGAAGGAAAAAGTGTTATACTGATACCACTTTAATAGGATTAGAATTTTCTTTTCTTATTATTTTTATTTACTACAACTGCTGCTCAGAATCAAGACGGAGAAAAAGTGTTCTAATAATGAAGTCTCTAAAGACAAACTATTGAGCATCTAGACAGAACTTCGAAGGAGTTCTCAAGAAAATAATGAATAGACATCGACCATGAGCTTCAATCCTTTAAAAAAATATTGGAAAAATGTTGGATATATATAGGCCAAGCTTCCTATATTGAGGAATTTAAATTTTGACTTAACATTTTTCATATGTCTATTTTATGGCACTTGTTAGGATCATCCAGATTGTCACCCAAAATAAGTAAGGTGTCAATGCGGGCTATGCTACACAAAGGACATAAGTCTGATGTGTCATTGAATATTCCAAGTCCATCTTCTACATATATAGATGATAGTTCAGTAGAAAGTCTGAGCAATATAAAGTATGATGAAAGACTATTAAATATTTTATTATTTCTAATATTCCAAAATCCTATATTCAAATTTCTCGATTTTGTTGGAAACTATTTGAATTATTGAATTACCCTAGTTCGCAATTAATTATAATTTAGTGTCACTACTCATTCTAATGCTTAGATCCTTTCAATGGTTCCAGAATTCAATTAGAGGTCCTCACGAATCTCTCAATGAAGAGCAACGTGGGCAAAAATTAAGCATTTTAGGTAAATAACCCCGTTTATCACAATTACCAGCGTAAGCTATTAACTGAACTACTAGATACACAATTCAGATTATTACAAATATCTTGATCCCAATTATAATGTATTATGCTTGACGTAAGTTTCTTAAACTATTAATAACTCAATCATCTTAGCATCTTTTTGGCCATAGGTTATATGATCGTAATTCACACATGGTAGTTTTCCAACAAGAATAATTACAATACTATTACTAGTTCAAATTTTGCATCTTACTTCAAAATTTCTAAATTCATGGATTATACTATTCAATTCTGGCAAAATTCCTCACCTACTCATAATGTTTCAACAAAATTCCTATCACTTGTATTCAAATGGGACATGATAAGAACCACTACAAAGTAGACTTTTATGGCTTTTTATACCTTTTAAGTGATATATCATGTACTATAGGAAGTTTGATTTAGCAATGATAATTAGTCAGGAGCATACTGTTTGAATACATTTTGTAGCTCTGTCTTTTCGGACGCTCGATGATATTTTTATAATAACTTTCATTCTAGATATTTAAATTAAACACAGAAAGTTCTATTAGAAACTAGACTTCGTTACCTTTCCGGTGATATATTATATGATAGGTTTAATTCAACTAAACCATTCTAAATATTTAGAAACTTTTCAGTCATGAATGGGTTCTGCAGCATAGCAGTTTTAACCAACATATTATATTTCTGCAATAACTCAAAGCATAGGTATCCAATGGGGACACGGTAAGATCCCTTGAAAGTAGACTCGATATAATACCATAGTTTTTAATATACTGACAAACTGTACCAATCTTTACGGATTTCAGTATTTGACAGATTTACGTCTCGTATCAAGAGTGTTAAAATTTATGAAATTTACAACTTGTTCTTCAACTTCTCCACCCAATTCAGAATTATAATCAAATAATGGATTGGAATGTTTAAAATTCTACTTACAAATTTGATCCATCATCACTTTAACCCACCATCCACTTTCTAATCTCAGAAAAATAAAAGATCTACCATTTTGTTTGAAATAATCATTTAGTTTAGAAATTTCAAGAACTATTAAAGAACATAGATCAAGAGAAACCCACTTACAACTGATTTTTGATTACAAGAGTTTCAAAGTATTATAAATTAATTATAGAAGGTAGATCATAATATGATTATAAGAATTTTCTAAAATTGAGAAAATTGAAATAGGTTTAGATCAAGATGGAATCTTCCTCACCTATAGATTTCTTCCTCTTCTTCGTGCCGTCGAACCTCCGCCTTGCCGCCGGTGCCCAAGAGTAGGGAGAGAGAGAGAGTAGAATAATGAGAGAGGAAAAGGTTGGGGGAGAGAGAGAGGTTGAAGAGATCTCAAATTTGAGGAATTCTAGGACTTGCCATGGAGATTTCTCCTCTAGGGAGAGGATGAAGACGATGAACTCTCATTAGACTCTTTTAAGATCTATACCCATCTAATTTTACAAGTTTGCCATGGCCCATTTCATCCAAATGTTCAATTCTCAAATCAAGAAGATCTAGGCTCTTAATCTCCCCTCCCATGCATACCTACTCCCTCCACTAACAAAAAAATATAAAAATTTCTCATGGCTGTGTTTTCTTGATAACTACACATATTTCATGTATAATACTAGCATATCTATACATTGAAGTACTATGTGCACAATAACTATGATGTATGTATATTCATACATACCACACAAAATTCCCAAAATTATTGAAATTCATTACATACTCAATTAATCAATATCAGATTTTTTTCATATTCTATACAGTCTTAATAATCCAAGATTTATATTATTAAATTGGGGTTAATAATCCGGGTGTTACAGGTGGTCCGGTATATCCCAGAGGTACGATACAATCTAATATCCATAAGGGTGCTTTAGAAGAATGATGCCGGATCCAAGTGCAATAAGGCGTCGTTACAGTTAGCCAAGGAAACATGATACTCCTTAAAGGAGAAAAGTGTGAAGGGTTATACAAGTTGAAGGAAGAAAACTCAGTTTGAGGTAAAGTTTCAGGGATAAGTTTGGAAGGGAGCTCATCGCGAGGTGGAGCTTCAAGGAAGAATGTGACAGGATGTGAACCAGGTTAAAGTGCTACAGGAAGGAGAAAGGATGTATTCGGGTAAGGCCCGCGATGCCAAAGCCATGATGGTAAATAATGTAAGTACACCTAGAGGGGGGTGAATAGGTGTACGGCTAATCTAATGAACAAAATGCGGAAATTAAAATTAAATTGCAACACACTTAATGTAACCAACGAGTGTAGCCGAATTCCCAGCGAAGGGCTCTGAACTAACTCCTCCTGATTCCTCTGAATAAAGTTGAGGTGCTATATGAAGCTCTCGTGGTTAAACACAAGTGAGGCACACACAAACAACACAAGCATATATATGATATGGCAATATGATGCAATGCTCAAAGTAACAGAGAGAGTTAGAGTCAATGGATCAATCGCTAACACACGGATATGTTTCGAGGTTCGAGCACACAGTTCTACGTCCCCGCCTTCACACAGAAGGATTTCCACTAATTTGTCCATACAGGACTCCCACACAGGGAACCTCCACTGAGGATTTGGGGCAATTACAAATTGGAGTACACAACTCCTCTCTCAATTACAACACAACCTCTACACTTAGAGGTTAGGCACAAAGCCACTCAAACACAAATCAACCTCACAAATGAGGGATGGGCACAAAGCCAAACAACCAATCAACCTCTCACTAGAGGGATAAGGCACAAATCTACCACTCCAAAATCAACCTCCACACAAGAGGGATAACACAAAGTAGGAGTGTTTACAACTTAGTGATCAAAAGACCACAAACCAATTCTTTTCCCACCAAACAAAGATCTTATAGAGAGGATAGAATGATAAGCTCAAGTGTGAGATAACAAAGTGTTTTGAACAAAGAAAATCACTTGGGAATATCTCCAAATAGATATAGAATTTTTAAACCAAAAACAAATTCCCAAAAGACTATTTTCTTTGAATTTAACAAACACTTTAAAACAAATAGAGAATAAGAATTTTGATCCCAAAAACTTTTTGCTAAAAACACTTAAGGAGTATGGAATTTTTCTTTCTAAAAATCATATCCAAAACCAACTCTTGAATGGGGTATAAATAGCCCTCAAGAGAATTTGCCCGTTGGCTGGCAGAAAGGTCTGTTTTGACCTTCCGGTCGACAGGCCGGTCGACCGGCCAACGGTTAAAAAATTGACCATTGAGCCTGCCGGTCGACCGCGCCCAGAATCAGAAAGCAACGGCTCTCTGGCCGGTCGACCGCCGAGTCGACCGGGTCAACCCGAGAGTGGGCTGACTTCAGTCGGTCGACCGGCCCAAGGGCTGGCCTGCGTGCACGTCCTTGTGCACGTCGGTCGACCAGTCCGGTCGACTGACTCTGGGTCCGGTCGACCGGCCCTGTCGACTGCCAGAGCCTGGCAGGGCAGATTATAGGATTTAAAACTTGGGTTTTTAATTCTCAAATAAATCCCATAAAATTTCTAAAAATCTACAAATATAGTTTCAGTATAATACTTTGATATACAAATATGTTTGAGTAAAATCAAACCATGTTACAAATAATTTAAAAATCGTTTTGTCCAAAATTTATCCAAATACAAAAACATGATATTGAAAAAATTTGAAAATCAAAATCTGTATTTTTCAAAACTTGAATTTTTGAATTGAAAAATCGTTTTGTCCAAAACTTATCCAAATACAAAAACATGATATTGAAACAATATTTAAGCATGTTGTATATGGATATAATCCAATATACATGAAAGATATATATATCAATGTTTTTGATTTAAAATCCAAAAATAAGTGTTGTTAAAATATCAAAACACCAAACTCATGAAATAGACTATCAAACTAAGTTTGTTTAAATAGTTGAAGTATAGATGTATATAGAACAAATCTAATATACATTAACCATGTAAACTTGTTGATACTATCTATTCATGAAAATCAAGATCAGTTAAATCGAAAACCGAAAACCAAAACATGAAACTTAAACAAGTGTGTGTGTGTTGTGAACTTGAGCATATCACACTATCTAATCTTTAACAATGGATCTAAACTATAAACTAAATACTGTACCGAAGTCTTCTTGTAGAGTGCCGTCTCCAAGTCGACTCGATCACCGAGCTTAACTCCAACGAGTGCTAGATATGAACTTTGACGCTCGGGCTCTTGAATCACCATGTGAAAGCTCCAAAACACCTTTGTTGAAGCTCCAAATCACCTACTAATATCTTAGTTAAGTATCTGAAACTAAACATTATAAGATTATTAGTAAACTATAACTGCATGAGTTAATCATCATCAAAATTAGAGTGGAAGGCCTCTGGGCCAACAGTCTCCCCCTTTTTGATGATGACAAAACTCATGGAGTTATATATGCATGGATTAAAATTAAACTTTAAAGAAGCTCCCCCTTAACTCATGCATAGCAATAGACAATAAATATATGCAATGAAGAATAAACATGAATATGCATCAACATGCATAAAACAATGAAATGAACATGCTCTTGATACCAAAATTTTAAAATAAATTACTTTTCCTTTTTAAAATAAACATGTTCTTAAATAATTGCTCTTGATACCAATAAAAATTTCAATTTGAAAACTTATCAATAAAGGCAATAAAAGCTCTTGATAGCAATCAATAAAAACTCTTGATACCAATTGAAAGATAATCAATAAAAGTTCTTGACACCAACAATAAAAATTTTAACAAAAGTTCTTGATATCAATAAACCAAAACAACAAAATATGTTCTCTTGATACCAATATCAACAAAACATCAAAACATCAAACAAACTCTCTTGATATCAATATGAAACAAACTTTAATATAAACTTTCAAATAAATAATAAACATGCTTATAAACTCTAAAACATGCATATAAACTCAAATACTTCTTCCCCTTTTTGTCAATCATCAATAAAGGAGTCAAAGAAAACAATAAAACAATGTTCTCCCCATTTTTGTCTTAAACAAAAAGAATATCAACAAGGGGTGAAATTAAATCAAAACATTATGATACCAATTGAAAAAAAATATATCAATTTAGTGCATCATGATATCAATAAATAAAACATACTAATTTAAAGTACAAATTGAAAGTACATAAAACATTCTTAAAGAAACCAATCAAAATTTTGATACCAAATTGAAAGATGTAAACATATAAGTAGTCTTGATACCAATTGTAAAAATTAGTACCAATTGAAAGTAATTTTTCATTAGGAGTATATGATACCAAAAATAATCAATATCATCATAAAGTGTGGGAGTGGAATACCAAAGATAAACAAAACCAATTAAAAGGTGAAATATGAATTTTCTCCCCCTTTATGAAATACCAAACAAAATGATGCATAAGCTTGTATAAGATACCAATTGAGACATAATCAATTGAAATATAATAGTCATTTAAGAAATCAAGCTTAGCATAACCAAAATTTGTGCTCAAAGATATAGTGATATAGTAAGCACAAATAAAGCATATATATATGTATGAAAAATTAAATACCGATCGAAATTGATACTATTTGAAGTGTAACATACATATATAAAAGAATATATGAGTATACAAAAAATGTCAATAGTGATACCAATTGAAAAGATCCAATGATACCAATTGAAAACATAAAAAGATCAAGTGTATAACTCATACTTCCTACCACTCATTTCATGCACATGTTTAAAAGAAATTTCAATAGTGAGCATACAAGGCATGGTCGCCTAACCAACCGCCCTTTGATGGGTAGGGGTTTTCAAAAATAAGTTTGAAAATATAGTGTGTTTGAAAAAACTCTACCATAATGAAGAATACGAACTAGTTATATGAAAAATTTGTAAACTAGTACGAAATCCTTCAAGTAAAGAATAAAACAAATATATTTCATGAAAAACATGTAGATCACATGATCATCAAACACTTAAAATCTATAAAGCACAAATTGTACTCATGAGAACAAAATCATGAGAAAACAATTAAATAAAGTGAGTGTATAAGAGTTATGTGAAACACATTATTATGAAACTAGGCAATCAAGCTCAAAATGAAATTCCTTAAAATATAAAAATCATCAAAACTAGAATCCTTCAAGGTATATGTATGTCATGTACAAACTAAAATATACATACATATTCAAATATAAACGAATCTACAAAAGTATATGCATGAAGGCAAGTGGCTCAAGGATGTATATGTATAACTATTAGTTTGGACAAAATAGACATATACATGGAGTTCAACATAAACATAAGAAATATGTACAAAATGGGAATACAAGTCGAAATAGATGGATCATCAAAACTAGGCTATACTAGTACATCTAATGGGTACAAATGAGCATTCAAGTACAAACATATAATAATTTATTTGTGGCTCACTAGTTGTATAAGTATATATCCAAGTCTTAATAAAAACAAACATCTAAATGTGTAGTCAAAAATGAAGCATTGAAATCAAAACAAAACTCATAAACATACATATGATCATTATGTACATGCACGTGTATAGATCTAGGACATACACATTAGTTAAAACAAATGTGAGAACACAAAGGTATAAATCTATATTAAACATGGGTGTTTCAAATAACTAATCATGTATATCACTAATCTAAATATCATGGCAAATAACATACTAATCATGAAACATCAAAACATGCTAAAAACAATGATATGAAAAGCATGTAAACAATAAATGAGGAGTTAGAGATAGTTATCAAAACCATGAGGGCAACTCTCCATGTCTCCAAACCATGGTGGTCCTTCCACCAAACTCCCCTTGAAAGTGATGCATCCAAATAGTCACCATTAAGCTCGGAACGCATCCACCTCAAGGCACCATCACTTTTACGTCGTGTGAGAGCCCACACCTACATCAAACACAATAGGGTGGTGTTTGGTACCCACACTCTTTGGGTCCATGGGGGTTAGCTCCTTTCCTAACCCAAACAAACTTAGTTGCTAAATTTGAATCATGTATACAATCATAACAAAACTTAGCAAGGTGGCCCTTACGTTCACAATGTGTACAAGTGTACACATGAACATACATCGTGTTATGTGCATGAACGTGTGAAGCATGTGTATGCTGTGTATGGTATGCATGCATAGAAGAAACTTGTTTCTTTCGAAATATAGATTCCAAACGTGTATGGTTTAAAGCACATTGGCTCAAAGTGGAGCCCAAACAATCCACACTCTTCTTAAGCATACAAATATCATTTTTAATTATGGAAGGAGAGGTGCATGCAATAGGTAAGCTAGATGAAGAAGCGACACTAGCATGGCAAACATGTGAATCTACATCATTTTTTAAAGAAACATTTTTCTTTAAACAAACTTCTAATTCTTGTGAAATCAAATCAATTTTGTTTTTCAAAGAAACATTTTCTTTAAAACAAAGTCAAGTTTTGAAGACAGGTTTTCATTTTTCTTCAAATTATTTCACAATCATTTTTATTTTTCAAAAATTCATTTTCTTTTAGGGTAAGATCTAGTTGGGATTTAAGTGAGTCACGTTCACTTGAAATCTCTTCCTTTTCTTGCAAAATCAAATCTAGTTTTGAACACAAATCCTTATTTTCTTTGTTAAGTCCAAAACTTTTCTTTTTCAAAAGATTATTTCTAACAATTTTTCACAAACAATGGATAGTTCTTCATTCAAGGCATTGGCATCAATATATTCATTACTAGAAGAAATAGCATCATCATCATCTAATTGAGTTTCTGAGTGTACCTCAAGGAAGTCATTCCCTTGGACCATGTAGCATTGTTGCTCGGATTCTCCACTAGATTCATCCCCCACAATGGTTGGCGTTTGAAGCTTGGAGGAGGTCAACGTGTTCCACACTGTAAAGGCGGAATCACAGTTAGAAACTAAGCACAAATATTCTTTGTTAAGCGTGCTTCTAAGTGCCTCAAGGGTTTGTGCATTGGCCTCTATATGCTTGCTATTACCAAGATAGGATTTCTTGGTAGCGGCAAGGAAAACATGCAAGCCTAGGGTTTTTAGGTACATGGACATCCTAAATTTTCACATGTCAATGTTGGAAACATCAAACATGTGAGGTGTCAAGCAATCCATGAGTGTGTGTAAACAATATAAGTGTGCAAATGCAAATGATAGATTAGAAAAACCAAGATCACACTCCGAGGTGGTTAAACCTAATATCAGGAGCGTAGGCTCTGATACCAATTGTAAGTACACCTAGAGGGGGGTGAATAGGTGTACGGCTAATCTAATGAACAAAATGCGAAAATTAAAAACTAAATTGTAACACACTTAATGTAACTAACGAGTGTAGCCGAATTCCCAACGAAGGGCTCTGGACTAACTCCTGTTGAATCCTCTGAATAAGAGTTGAGGTGCTATATGAAGCTCTCGTGGTTAAACACAAGTGAGGCACACACAAACAACACAAGCATATATATGATATGGCAATATGATGCAATGCTCAAAGTAATAGAGAGAGTTAGAGTCAATGGATCAATCACTAACACACGGATATGTTTCGAGGTTCGAGCCGCCTTCACACAGAAGGATTTTCACTAACTTGTCCACACAGGACTCCCACACAGGGAACCTCCACTGAGGATTTGGGTCAATTACAAATTGGAGTACACAACTCCTCTCTCAATTACAACACAACCTCTACACTTAGAGGTAAGGCACAAAGCCACTCAAATACAAATCAACCTCACAAATAAGGGCTGGGCACAAAGCCAAACAACCAATTAACCTCTCACTAGAGGGATAAGGCACATAGCCACCACTCCAAAATCAACCTCCACACAAGAGGGATAACACAAAGTAGGAGGGTTTACAACTTAGTGATCAAAAGACCACAAACCAATTCTTTTCCCACAAAACAAAGATCCTATAGAGAGGATAGAATGATAAGCTCAAGTGTGAGAAAACAAAGTGTTTTGAACAAAGAAAATCACTTGGAAAAATCTCCAAATAGATATAGAATTTTTAGACCAAAACCAAATTCCCAAAAGACTATTTTCTTTGAATTTAACAAACACTTTAAAAACAAATAGAGAATAAGAATTTTGATCCCAAAAACTTTTTGCTGAAAAACACTTAAGGAGTATGGAATTTTTCTCTCTAAAAATCTTATCCAAAACCAACTCTTGAATGGGGTATAAATAGCCCTCAAGAGAATCTGCCCGTTGGCTGGCAGAAAGGTCTGTTTTGACCTTCCGGTCGACCGACCGGTCGACCGGCCAACGGTTAAAAAATTGACCGTTGAGCCTGCCGGTCGACCGCCCGGTCGACCGCGCCCAGAACCAAAGAGCAACGGCTCTCTGGCCGGTCGACCGCCCGGTCGACCGGGTCAACTCGAGAGTGGGCTGACTTCAGTCGGTCGACCGCTCGGTCGACCGGCCCAAGGGGCTGGCCTGCGTGCACGTCCTTCTGCACGTCGGTCGACTGGTCCGGTCGACCGACTCTGGGTCCGGTCGACCGGCTCGATTGACCGCCAGAGCCTGGCAGGGCAGTTTATAGAATTTAAAATTTGGGTTTTTAATTCTCAAATAAATCCCATAAAATCTCTAAAAATCCACAGATATAGTTTCAGTATAATACTTTTTTATACAAACATGTTTGAGTAAAATCAAACCATGTTACAAACAATTTTGAACTATTTTTGTAACTTAGAAATTTTGCCGAAAACCAAATTCCGTATTTTTCAAACTTAGATTTTTGAATTGAAAATCGTTTTGCCAAAAACTCATGCAAATACAAAACATGATATTGAAACAACATTTAAGCATGTTGTATATGGATATAATCCAATATACATGAAAGATATATATATATATATATATATATCATTGTTTTTGACTTAAAATCCAAAAATAAGTTTTGTTAAAATACCAAACTCATGAAATAGACTATCAAACTAAGTTTGTTTAAATAGTTGAAGTATAGATATATATAGAACAAATCTAATATACATTAAATCACGTAAACTTGTTGATACTATCTATTAATGAAAACCAAGATCGGTTAAATCGAAAATAGAAAACTAAAACATGAAACTTAAACAAGTGTGTGTGTTGTGAACTTGAGCATATCGCACTATCTAATCTTTACAATGGATCTAAACTATTAACTAAACACTGTACCGAAGTCTTCTTGTAGAGTGTCATCTCCAAGTCGACTCGATCCAAACGTGATCCACCGAGCTTCACTCCAACGAGTGCTAGATATGAACTTAGACGCTCGGGCTCTTGAATCACCATGTGAAAGCTCCAAAACACCTTTGTTGAAGCTCCAAATCACCTACTAATATCTTGGTTAAGTATCTGAAACTAAATATCACAAGATTATTATAAACTATAACTACATGAGTTAATCATCATCAAAACTAGAGTGGAAGGCCTCTGGGCCAACAAATAAGCCAAAGGCCCCGGGAGAGGGACAAGAGTTAAAGACTTCACAGTACAGTTACAAACAATGAAAGAATCAAGGTAGTAACCCAAAGATCTCAAGGTTTTTACTAAAAGCTTGAAAAGCAAGTCAAGGTGGAGATTGGTAGGATTTTTCCTTATTTTCAAGAGGAGATGATGGTTAAAGAAGATATAATCCGATTGGAGAAGACGATTACTTGAAGCAGAAGAAGCAAACCAAGGTGAAGCAAATTAGTCGACTGTATAGTCATCTAATGCTCAGTCTAGTTGACTAGTCAACTAGATATGATACAAAGAATGGAGTATTATACAGGAGTCGACTTATAAGTCTTATAAGTCGATTAATGAAAGGGATTAGTCGACTAGTCTGCATGACAAGTCGAATAATCAAGCTATTTCTGAAGCGAACAATGTTTTTCAGGCGCGTGCAAGTTTTCTTTTCTGATGGAGTTCAAATATAATTCAAACTCTCTTCTATGAAGATTTTTTCTAAAATTTAAAGGGTTTTAGAGTTCTTCTAGATCAAAGAGATCAACTTCTAATAGGATTGATCAAGATTCTTCAAGAATCCGACGATCAAGATCATCTCATAGTCTGAATAAGATTTGTGTTGTAAAGTCTTACAAATAAAGATTATAAGCTAGTGTATTGTATCATCTCGAACGAAAAAGATCAGAGAAAGTAAAAAAAGAGAGAGGAAGGTGACGGTGCATAGAGAGAATGTGTATTTTTTGTAATCAATGTGTAGATTCAAGGGGAAAGTGAATACTCTTATGAGATTAAGAGAAAAGTTAAATCTCTATTGTACAAGTTTATTAATAATACTCTCTCAAATTCTCTCCCCATGAATGTACGTCAAGTTTGGGCCGCGTCACGTTAAATCCTCATGTTGTTACTGCTATTACTCTTTTGTTTAGATATTGTTAGTTTGCTCTACAATAGTTTTTCTTTTACAGGTATTGACCATATCGCTATGATTTTACACTACACACAATAATTGATACCAGAACGTTAGTTGTGTCTCAACTGAAAAACGCCAGAAAATACACATCAAAACCTCGCAATGTCATTTTAGGTGAGAGAGATAAAAGTGGATCTGCAATTGAAGGAAGCTCAAAGAAGATAGAGTGCCTGGACTGGGATGTGAAGGTTCGGCATCCATCCGAGCTTTTAGAGGGCAAATTGGTGGAAGGGCGAGGAAGGGGAGAAAGAGGTGGAGAAAGCAACTCTAGAGGAGCCATTTATCACATCCTCAATGCTGTACCAGAAGGGCTTGGGTTCGGACGCAATCCTTTTTTGTTCTATTTTAGTTATTTAGTTACTTTTTTGAACTCAAATGCGATTCAATTCATCAATCAACAAGTGATATGATGAAGTGTTGCAATCATTGATCAACTCATGTAGTAATTATACATGGTACCCACCTCAAATAGATTGTAGAGAGTCTAGAGACCTTATTGTTTCTTATGAAACTTCTTCCAATTTGTTACACTGATATATTATTCTATCAAGAGTTGGTATATCTAACTCCACCCTCTTTCAACGGCTAGTATTGGAAAACAAGATTCATTTTTCTCAAAGAAATAAAAATAGTGGATATGTTGATATCTAGTCAAACACTTTGTTAAATATAGGATTTTTATTTTGTTTAATTTTTTACAAAACTAACTCATACTAGATCTTGCATAAGACAAATGATCTCTGTTTGTTTGTACACATGGCTCACGCTATGCACACCCACTCTCTCTAATAAATAATAATAATAGAAAAGAAAAGATACTAAGCTAGGATGCTGAAGAGATGGCTTGAAAGGCAATTTAAGCACTCATGGTGTGAAGAAACTTTTGTTTTCCCTCTCATGTTCGTTTTGTTAATTCATTGTTAATGAGTTTGCATAATTTTAAATGTGAGCTTTTTTGGTCCCATTGACTTGTGTTTGGGTTGCTTTCCAACACCAAGCATGTCTTTCTCCTACTTGATGCAGATACTCATTATGTTTTGTTTTTTTGGATAGCTCCTCCTTTTTACTCACCAAACATCATCTTTTGATTCAACATAATCTGCCCTTTGGGATTTGGCGCTAGCGATAATTTTGTTTTTAAATCTGCTTTTTAAATGTGCGTCCGATAAGATTTATGCTTGAGTTGTTCTGATACTATAAAAGTCTCTGTCACCACATCAAAACTCTGAAGTTTTAAGATGAGCTGAGGTATTTATATTTTAACAGCTAGTTTTTAATTATAAAAGAAAGAGAAAAGGCAAATGGCAAATCTCGAGTATACATGAGTACAAACAAATATAAAAAAAAAAGAGAAAAAACTCAGCTCCAGTATACATGCAAGTTGCTGATCTGACTCAGTGGCAAATCTCAGGAAATAATGGAGGAAATTACTTGAGGGCATTCATTCAAATTCCATATGACTTATTTAATGGAATTACACAATATTCATGTATAACATTAACTTGCAACCTATATTCTCAATCTATCAAAAATTTCCTTCTTCTTTTTTTCTAATAAGATTATGTAGCCTGTTAACAAAGATTGTGTAGCATGTTAACAAGCGAGATTTAAATTTCATGTCTATAATACATTGTAAAAAGTTTTATAATTGAAATTAAGTAACACTAACAAATTTTCTTTTAAAAGATAGCTAAATAACACCATTTTTCTACATAAGTCTTTGCATATAAATATATCTACAATGTTTTTCATTCAAAGCCTTTGTAATCTCTACTGTTTGAAGAGTGTGAGCTCATGCTAGGAATTTCATTCATTTTCTGATACCGTGCATAACATTGCTTGATCAATTGGAGATGGAAATTTTCTGGAAAAAATATTTTTAAAAAAAAAAATCTCGGCTGCGGCGTTTGGGAGGAATATTTTAAAAAAAATAAAATATTTTTTTTCTCATTGGAGCAAAAGTCCTTGTTTGATATATTGAGTAATGTAGAAGCAGGATAGATCTGAGATCTAATCACACCGATCTAATTAGTCAGGTCGATGAATATCAGGTGGGAGATTTTTCATTCAAAAAAATGTTCCTTAATTACAGAACAACCTTTCAATTATCTTCCTTAGTTAAACACCAATTAACTGGTTTTAGTCAGTCTTAGTATACAGTAATATTTCTGAATATAAATATTTCAGTCAGTCTATAAAAAGAATATTAATTCACTTATACAGCAATTGGAGTGAGTTACGCATATAGCGAATCTCCTTAAGACAATTACGTCTCCCGTTACGGTGTAACGAGTTATTGAACGCTGGTCTCCTAAGATACAACACTCCTTCACGGTATTTGTATAGCACTATCAAATCACCATACATTCGAATTGTAGTCAATCAGTACCTTCACAGGAATTTCAATGCAGTAGGACGAAGACAAATTTCTGAAAGAATATTTGCCTTAAATTTAGATGAATATCCATGTAGAAAATGAGAGAGAGAGAAGAATTAATGCTTAGGAAGACACAGATTCAGACAATAATTCTATTTAAGAAGTTGTTGAATTTTCTAAATCTTCTTTTAGAATGAATCTTTTCTTTAGAATTTTTTTCACTTCAAAATTTGAATTATTTTCTAAAGGAAGAGGAGAGGAAGAACTTATGTTCTCTGTGCTTTGAATAATGAAAAGGAGCGCTATTATTTATAGCGCTCCTGGGAGTCCGTTAGAGGGCACATCCGTCTAGGAATAGGTGCGACAGTTCCAGACAGGAACCGCTGCAGCGGTTTCTTCCAATAGTTGCAACGCGCGGGTTCGGGTAGCGGAGCGGTCGACCCGCTGTAGCACCGCACCCATGTTGGATCCGCGCCCAAACCCAAACCCAGGCCCGAGCTCCGGCTCCGGTGCTGGGCCGGGCGGGCGGCGGCGCGCGCACGCGTGTGGGCATGATTTCCACCCAATTGCGTGCGAAAACTCCAAGTATCTAAAGGGCACGCCCTTTGTTGCCATTTTCTTCTATTTAAACACTTCAATTGTCTATCCCATATTCAATGTGGGACTAAATATTTGAGCCACCTTTAGTTCCCTTTTACTTTTGAATTAGGCAAACATTAGACTTGAATATCTCATTCATTCGAAAACAGAATTGAATATGTGAATATACCACGTTCATTTCCAATGGAAGGAGAACACACTCCAAACATTATCCGGTTGATTCTACTAACGAATCTCGCCTTAATTTAGCTAAAAGATTCACTGTTTAATTCTTCATTTTTTCAACAATCCCCATAATGAATGGAGATTCAAGCAATTGACATACAAAGAGATTGGCTCTATAGTGAAAGGTACTTTAAAAAGATACTGCATCCGGATAGGTGAACTATGTCTTGAACGTTCCATAGCGAGAACTTTATCGGACTTACTGGCTAATCATTGAAATAAGTCTTGAACTATGAGCCGTTAGTGTAAACCAAGTCAACAAGCTTCACATAATAACTTTTCACAATCAACTTTGATTCTCGGTTGTGTCCATTTTGGCCCTAGACCTTTTTAGTTTCAGAGAGTATATTTAGGGAATAACAACCTCCATAGAGATTCCTAAAGAGTCGACCCAGCTCTATACTCACATAGGTGATCGTCCTATTAAGAGTAGTTTACTCTACCCCACTTGTTTTAATAACAAGATATAGGCATCATTAAAAGCGTTAAGCTTATCCTTAATGCACTTGTAGAAAGCACTTGTGTGCACCATAGGAATGGATTGGAGTCAAGCTCCTAAGTGCTTACTCGCAGAGTCAATCATAACTAGTTTTTTTCTTGAACTTAGTTCGTGGGATCTCCAGTCGCGAAGTGAAGTTTTCCATTAAGCTGACTCGAAAAGGTTAGGCTTTTAGACCCATTCCCCTCGATGCGCAGTTTATACGCTCTCCACTTAAACTTTTAGTAAACAGATCTATTAAATTATCTTTTGACAATACAAAGTCAATTGAGATAATTCCATTTGAGAGCAACTACTTAACGTTATTATGTCTACGACGAATATGTCTAGACTCGCCATTATATATAAAATTTATGTCCCAGACATCGCTGCTTGATTATCGCAGTGAATGCGTATGGCTTTGGCCATAATGGTATATCTTTCAAAAAATGGCCAAGCCATTCTGCTTCTTCTCCAGCCTTATTAAAGACTATAAATTCCAATTCCATTATGAAATGGGCAATTCAAATTTATTTGGAAGATTTTGTTGGCCCAAGGTTACAATCACCTGTGTTTAGTGTGTTTTGATGATTACAAAACATATTAGTTATTTGTACTAATAATACTTGTTGTTTGAGTGTGTTTCAGGGTTCTAATAAAACTAGAAGGTTTCTTCCCTAAAGGAAGGTGTTTTGACTCAAGTCACCTCAATTCGGGCTCAAGAATCAAGTTTTCAAAGATCATATGGAGAAACCCACTTGAAGAACTTGTAGTCCTTAGAACCAATGTAAGAAATAGTTTGTTAAAGTTTGAGTTTGAAAAATTGGCTCTAGGATACACACACACATTTATGTATACAAGTTTTCATAGTTAAAGTTTTTGTTTCTAAGTTTTTTCATGACTTGACAAATATACATGACTCCAAGTTTTACAAAGACAAATATCATATTTAGATCATGTATACTCTTTCTATCATGATACTTAGTTATCTTTACTTCAAAAATATTTTTACAACAAAAATTTCAAGTTCTGTCTTGCTGCTGTTTTTCTGTTTCAGGCTAGACCGGCCGACCGGCCCGGTCGACCAGCATCTGCACAGGACATGCACGCTTGTGCATGTCTGTCGGCCGACCGCCCGGGTCGACCGACTGTCTGCAGTTTGCTCTCGGGTTTTCTGGGTCGACCGCCCGGTCGACCGCCTTCAGAAACCTGTGTTTCTTCTTAGAGGACGGTCGACCCGAGCGGTCGACCCGAGCCCAACGGCTAGTGCCAGCAGGGCGGACGACCGACCGGACGGGTCGACCGTCAGGCCTGCAGAGCCCCAACGGCTCTTTCCTCTTTTGTGTATTTCTGAAATCTGTTTTTGTAATCTGTTTTGGCAGACTTTTTCTGAGTTGTTGGAGATCTTTTTCAGATCAAATAAGCTTAAAATAAATTGTTTTTAACCCTTTCCTCTCCCTATAAATAGAGGAGATAGGTCTCTTGCATTTCTCACCAAGAAAAATACCAAGTGTTCAAAGTTTTCAAAAGAGAAGAAAAGTTTTTAAGCTCTCCATTTCTCATTCTTTCTTGAGCTTGTTTTCAGTTGTGTTCTCTAGAAAAAATCTTTCTACAACTGAGTTTTCTCACTACACTTCTTAGAGCCAAAATTCCCATTCTCATTCTATAAGGAAGTTGTAAAGAGAAAGTGTTTGTAAGAAGTTTGTGATCCTTTTGGTGATCACTTGGTTACTTGTTACTTCTTCTTGTTCTTGTGGAGACACCTCTTCGGTAGAGGTTATTGTAAGTGGTGGAGCTCGGTGCTCGGATCTTTGGTAGACCGTTGTAAGCGTCCTCGGTGGATAGTGGAAACCCTTCACGGAGGTGAAGGCGGGGAGTAGAGCGGTGGCTGGAACCTCGAAACAAACATCTTGTGTTTGCGATTGCTTTGTGTCCATTTTGCTTTAAATTTCTCTTGCTCTCTATTGCTTTCTATTACTTGCTTGAGATCTAGTTTTCTTTCCTTGTGTTATTGCCTCTAGTTTGTGATACTTGTGATATATCTTGTGTACATTTCATCATTGCATATTATTCATTCTTTGTTCGATCAATTCTCATACAACAAGGTTGCATTGCGCACCTCTAACCCATTCAAGGGGAATCAGGAGGAAGGAGTTCAGAACCTCTCACGGGGTATTCGGCTCTTAGTCTTGTTTTGAGAGATCGTTGCATCATTCATCCATCTTAGTTTTAAAAAGATTGTTAGATTAGCAATTACACCTATTCACCCCCCCTCTAGGTGTTTTTCAATTGGTATCAGAGCTTGGTTACTAGGCTCTTGGCTTACAACCTTAGAGAGATCCTATATTTGCTAATCACCTCATTCATTTTCATTCACTTTCACTTAGTAAAAATGGCCGATGGAATTAAGACCCCCCCAAATTTGATGGACTTAACTTTCCCATATGGAAGGTTAAGATGACCGTTTTCTTGCAATCTCTAGGAAGTCGAGTTGCAAAGGCCAAGACCAAACCCTTTAGTGCACCCCCCGGTGATGAATCCACTTGGTCCGAAATAGAGACTAAAGAATTTGATGCCAATGCTAGGGCTCATTATACACTCCTTCAAGCCCTTAATGATGATGATATAGCTAGAGTTATTCATTGCAAGTCTGCATATGAAATTTGGACACATTTGCTAGTTACACATGAGGGGACTTCACAAGTGAAGAAGGCTAAAATAGATCTTCTTCGGTCCCAATATGAGAATTTTTGCATGCAAGAAAATGAAACCATAGATGATATGGTTACAAGATTTACAAAGATCACTAATGGACTTTCTTTTCTAGGTGATGCTATCGACAATGATCAAAGAGTTAGAAAGATCATCCGGGCTCTTCCTCCTTCATGGGAAGTGAAAGCAACCACCTTGAAGGAACTCAATGACAAGGAGGAGATGGAGCTAATTGGTCTCATTGGGAACCTCAAAACCCATGAGATGGAGAGAAAAGCTAGGGAGGACATGGCTCCTTCCAAGAAGAAAACAATAACCTTCAAGTGTCAATCCACACACTCCGATGAAGACAATGAAGAAGAAGATGACGAGGAGCTCTCACTTCTTGTAAAGAATGTTCGGAGGATGTACAACAAGGCTAAATTCCAAGGAAGAAGAAGATGGCAAGAAGAGAGGAAAATAGTTTGCTTTAATTGCAAAAGACCGGAACACATTGTTGCGGAATGGCCGGATAAAGTAAAGCCCTCCACTTCAAAGAAGCCTTACAAGAAGAAAGCATTGAAGGCTACATGGGATTCCGAGAGCGAATCCGAGGAGGAAATTGACACCGCCAACATGTGCTTCATGGCTAATGAAAGCACAAGCAAGGTAACCCCCTCCACTTCTTTTGATGATGATCTTTCCATGGATGAAATAGGAGAAGCATTTGTAGAATTATCACATAACTATGATTTTCTAAAGAAAAAGTATTTAAAAATGAAAAAGGAAAATGAGTCTCTTAATCATCAAGTTTTCACTCTTTCCAAAGAAAAAGATGAATTACTTTCCACTCTTGTTTCCACCCAAAAAGATTTTGACAACTATAAAATTTCTTGTAAAGGCAAGTTTCCACAAGTTAATGATAATGAGATCACCATGCTTAAAGAGAAAATTGATTCTTTAGGAGTAGTTTTGAAAAAGTGTGAATTTGATAAAAATAGACTTGAGGCTATGTTTCCTAAGAAACAAGCCCTAAGAAACAATCTCATGTTCATGCTCATGTTCATACCACACAACCTCTACATCATGCCAAACCCCACAAACATGCTAACACTTCACACACACATCATGCATTCATGTATGGTAAAGTGTTTTCATGTTCATATTGTGGCCGTAAAGGTCACTTAGTTAAGTTTTGCTATGATAGACTAAACGCATCTCGTCATAATGTTTGGGTTCGAAACACTAACTTTCAAGGACCCAAGAAAATTTGGGTACCAAAGTCAATGAATTTGTTCAATAATGTAGGTACCTTCCAAGGCCCAACGACGTAGAGGGTTGTGGTATCTTGATAGTGGTTGCTCAAGGCACATGACTTGGGACATCAACAACTTTGCAACCCTATCAAGATACCATGAAGGTGGCACCGTCACCTTCGGAGATGATGCCAAGGGTAAAATCATCGGTATAGGTAATGTTAAACTTGGTTCATCCCCTTTAATAGAAACTGTTGTTCTAGTTGATGGACTCAAGCATAATCTCTTGAGTATTAGTCAACTTTGTGATAAAGGTTTTGATGTTATTTTTGATAACATAGCTTGTAGAGTTTTTGATAGACAATCTAATACCTGTATATTTTCCAGTTTTCATGATAGCAATATGTACATGATTGACTTGCCTAACATGTCTTGCAATATTACTTGTTTAAAAGCCCTCGATGATGACTCTTGGTTGTGGCATAGAAGATTAGGTCACATTTCTTTTGACCATATATCTAGGTTAAACACAAAGGAAACAGTGAAAGGTATTCCTTGCTTGAATTTTGAAAAGGACCGGGTTTGTGACGCATGTCAATTTGGGAAACAAACCAAGTCTTCTTTCAAGTCAATCAAGGATATCATGACATCACGTCCTTTGGAGTTAATCCATATGGATTTATTTGGTCCTACTCAAACCAAAAGTCTAAGTGGGAATCGGTTTGCATTTGTTTTGGTTGATGACTTTTCGCGTTTTACTTGGGTTTTCTTTTTGGAACACAAAAATCAAGCCTTTTCACATTTTCAAGCCTTTAAGAAAAGAGTTGAAAAGGAAAAAGATTCTTCAATTTTAAGAATAAGAAGTGATAGAGGAGGTGAGTTCATTAACCTACCCTTTATCACTTTTTGTGAAGAACATGGAATTAAGCATGAACTTTCTTGTCCTAGAACTCCACAACAAAATGGAGTAGTTGAACGGAAAAATCGAACTTTACAAGAGATGGCTAGGACAATGCTAAGTGAATATGGTCTACCACATTATTTGTGGGCCGAGGCCGTTAATACATCATGCTACATATCAAATCGTGTTTTATTGTGTAAAAATACTTCAAAAACTTCTTTTGAAATGTACTTTTCTAGAAAACCAAATGTTTCATATTTCAAAGTTTCTGGATGCAAATGTTTTGTTTTAAATACAAAAGATAACTTAGGAAAATTTGATGCTAGATCTTATGAGGCAATTTTTGTGGGTTATTCTAATACTAGTAAGGCTTATAGAATCTTCAATAGATCATCTTTGACTATTGAGGAATCTATACATGTTAAGTTTGAAGAATCTAACTTGTTTGTTAAGAATGTTGTAGAAATAGATGCATTGGATGAAAGCTTGGAGAAAGTGACCTTGGAGGATACACCTACTATGGGAGACAAGCCAAAGGATGATGAAGGAAGTGAAGCTAAAATAGAAGAGGCTCAAGGAAATGAAAATCAAACAAATGAAGTGGAGCCTACTCAACAACTTGCAAAGGATTGGAGATACAATCCTCATAATCCAAGGACCTCGTCATAGGTAAAGTATCTAAAGGGGTAACCACTCGCTCTAAACTTCATGATTTTTGTGGTCATTATGCATTTATTTCTCATGTTGAACCCAAGAACGTCCTCGAAGCCGAGGCCGATTCATATTGGTTACTAGCCATGCAAGAGGAACTCAATCAATTTGAGCGCAACCAAGTTTGGCACCTTGTTCCTAGGCCCCACGATAGACCAACAATTGGTACTAAGTGGATCTTTAAGAACAAGTTGGATGAATCGGGTAACGTTGTTAGGAATAAAGCTAGGTTAGTTGCCCAAGGTTACACTCAAATCGAAGGAATTGATTTTGAAGAAACCTTTGCACCCGTAGCACGGCTTGAAGCCATACGGATGACACTAGCATTTGCCTCATATAAAGATTTTAATTATTTCAAATGGATGTTAAAAGTGCTTTTCTAAATGGTTTTATTGAAGAGGAGGTGTATGTTGAACAACCCCCGGGTTTGTTGATCCTACACATCCGGATTTTGTGTTTAAATTAGATAAATCTCTTTATGGTTTAAAACAAGCCCCTAGGGCTTGGTATGAAAGACTTTCTTCATTTTTAATTTCAAATGGTTTTAAGAAAGGCAAAATTGACACAACTTTGTTTACAAAACATGTAGAAAATGATATTCTTATTGTGCAAATTTATGTTGATGACATTATTTTTGGTTCTACTAATGAATCTCTTTGCCAAGTTTTTGAATCATGCATGAAGGATGAATTTGAAATGTCTATGATGGGGGAGCTCAACTATTTCCTTGGACTCCAAATCAAGCAAAGGAAGGATGGGATCTTCATCAATCAAGCCAAGTACACAAAGAAACTCATCAAGAGGTTCGGGCTTGAAGGCGCTAAAGTGAGCAAAACTCCTATGGCAACAACTACCAAGCTTGATAAGGATGAACAAGGTAAAAGTGTAGTGTAACACCCCGTTCCCGGAATACGTACTTATCTGCGTATTCAATTTTTCGATCGTATTTTTTTGATTTCGTTGATTTAGTCTTTCTGGTATTCTAAATTTACTAATTTTAGTTTCAAACACTGTTTCCCAATATTTTAGATTTTTCATGATTTTTCAGATTTTTTCTGAATTATTTTATAAACACCCTAAAAATCAGGATTAATCGGTGCCGCTGGTTTATTCCTGTATTTTTCATTTACAAATGGAGTCAAATTTGGAGAAACAGCTTTCACATATTTTCCTAGAATAATATTTACTATCTTAATTCATTTTTTGAGAATTTTCAGAATTTATCAGATTTCTGCCATATTTGGTGTCGACCGATATTGGCGGCCGATTCCAGGATTTTTAATTTAAAAACTATAAAGAATTTTTTAAATGGATTTCACCATGATTCTTAAATAATATTCTTGATTTTTTAGAATTTTTGCGGGTCATTCCGAGATACTTGATTTTTGGACGATTTCGGTATTTTTCCGAAAGTTTTCCGCATCCGCAACTGAATCCCGGGAATTCGCCACTCTAATTATTTTCACTTTTTCTTCCAAGAAAATATCTTCTTTGTTTTCATTTTCTTTCCTTTTTCCTTTTTCTTTCCTTCCTTTTCCTTCCACCAAATTCTACAAAATTCTCCATTTTTCCATTACCTTCTACATCTTTCCTCCAAAAATATCTCCTCCACCAAAAATATCTTCTCCAAAATATCCCAAACCACTCAAACCCCTCTCCCATCACCATGGCCGGCCAAGAGAGCCACCTCACCCTCTCCATTTTACAAAAAACCCCCTCCCTAAACACTTTTATATCACCTTCACAATTCCAATTCCTATATAAACTTTCCTTCTTCTTTCCACTTCATTTTTCTCTTCACCAAAACCTTAACCACCACCAACTCTTCCTTCATCTCCACCACAACCACAACCACTACAACTTCTCCAACTCCCTATCTTCATCTTCTTCCTCCTCCATCTCCATGTAAACCACCACAAACTCCAACAACTCCACCAAAATCTCAAACATCCCCTTTACCTTCTACAAACATACCACCACCACTAAAATCCTTCACCAAAACCATCACCCCACCACCATATCCAAGGCCGGCCACCCTCCTTGGCTAGGGGCCGAGCTCTTCTTCGTCGGCACATCTCCGATGATTATTTCCGGTAATCATTTACGATTATTCCGGTAATCATTCCGGTGTCAATTTCGACGACAACACTAACGTTACCACCACCATCATTTCTTAACCTTTTTCATCACCATCTCCTCTACTATTCTTCACCACCATCTTCACTTCCACCATCACTTTCACCATCTCAATACCACCTCCATCTCTACTACTTAAACCTCCAACATCACCTCCTTTTCATTACTCCATTAAAATCCATCTCCTTTACCAAATAACACCACCACCCCGAAATCACCTTTCCCTTCCTCTCTCCCTCCTCCTCCTTGAGGTCGGCCACTTCCTAGGCCACCAAGGGGCGGCGCACCACCCCTAGGGCCGGCGGCCACCCAAGGGCCAAGCCCCCCTTTCCTTTGCTCGCTTGGTGTTTTTCCTCTCCCGGGAATTCGAACGCGCAAAGCTTCAAAAGTGGCATTTTAGGCGAGTGACTTTCCTCGCCAAGAAAATGGACTTGTATTAAAATTGGTATTATGTTGTATTTAGTATCGGTATGGTGTGGTTGTGCGGGTGTGTGTGTTGTATTCTATGGACACGTCTTGACTTGAACCAGACTGATATACTGTAATGCTTGTAATAGGATAGAACAACTCGTGCGGGCACTCGGTACCAACTCCGGGTTTCTACCCACTCCTGGGATGGCTAGTAGCCACCGAGAGTGCGCTTAAACCCCGAGCGTTCTTGGCCTTCGGGCCATTCAGCCTCCGGTCTCTCACTATCTCGAAAGAGAAGTGATTTGAGACCGTCATGTTTCTCAGCTCCATCTGGTGAGCATACTTAGTGCTCAGCGCTTTATTCACTAAATTCGTCTAAGCGAGATGCTACCGGATTTTCTACTCGCACTTTAGCCGAGTCGTCCCGGAAACCTCGCCAACCGTATTAGTGTCTAAACTCTGTTCGCCGCCTGTGCCTCCAGCTTGCTCAGCTCCACTTGATTATGCTCAGCTATGACTCTCTAGCTTGCCATATACATACTTGTTATGCTAAACACTTGAAATACTATTACTTGACACATGCCATCTACATGCTCATGCCTAATACCTGTCTGTATCACTTAACAATCGATGTGTTATCACCTAACACCTGACATGTTACAACTTATCACCTACCTCCTATTATATTAATACTTGACTTGTGATTATCACATTTACGGGAATCTTGCCTTGTTATCCTGTATTATGTACATTGACCTGTTATCCTGTATTATATACAGTGACCTGTACTCCTGTTATACATGTACTCCTGAATTCCTGATCATGTCCTGCTCCTGTTCTTCCCGTAAAAGTGATACTTACATGATAAATTACAATAAAACAACTTGCACCCAGTTCGGGGGAAACTGATGAGTCCTGAATAGTCATGTTTATGGTGGTCTTATCGAGTCACGCGTGGCCACATACTTGAGGGATCACCTGGCGGCCACCAGGGATTCCGTGGGGTGTGCTGGCACCCCTACTCCTGATTATTCCTGCCGAGTATGCACACGCCCTAGGCCTATTTCTATGGGATCTGCGATACTCTATTCCTGTTCGGGCGTACATAAGTCCCGGTACCTAGCGGTACGTTCCGGCTCAGCACCGGATACTCCTGGACCGTTGTCCCGGGCATGTACGGGGCCCATTCTAAACATGGTTCGTCAAACTTCATCAGTTTCCAGATAACTTGCTCTATAAGTTGTAAGTGAAAGTATGGGGAATGGGACGCATACTGAAGCCTACAACTTAGACGGCCCCAATTATAATAAGATATTAATATGCAATTTGTTGTGTTCCTTTGTAACTAGGGTTGTAGGCGCCTGGATTCCGGTACCATGGGATAAAGGTATATAGATGAGGGTTTCCTTGTTTGGATTATTCCTTCGAGGTACTAATCTCATGGAGCCATGACCTAAGCCTGTATGATCAGTTTTGCTAGTAATCGATTTTATTCGGCCTTATCGGTTTTATGTTATATTTGGTGTTACCCTATCTACTTTACTTCTCGCCTCTTTATCTGTTCTTATCTTGTTATATCATGCGTATTCTCTACTGATGTCACCTGCTATATCCTTCTTGTTCCTGTATGCATGTACTCACAAACACGATTTTTTATGCATGTTGATGCCTTGGATTTATCGATACACATGTGCTCATTTTTGTACGCCATCTGGTATTCACTTCACCACTCGCTGGGGGAGTTCTGACTCCTCTGGATCCTTATGTCCAGGTCCTGGAGCTTGGACCAAAGGGGACCTTCTTGCTGAGGACCAAGTTTACTTCTGTGGAGCAGACAGATCAGCTGTAGCTCCAGTTCCATCCTTGCTCCCCCTTGTTGGCTCGCGGCTTCTCCAGTTATCCCGTGAGCGCCCTTTTTTTACTGTTCATACATGTACATCTCCTTATATTCTCGCATTTGCACCTATCTGTGATGTAATATTCTTGTAATATTTATCACCTCTGGTGATAACTTTGTAATTGTACTCATGTGTTGGAATGTATAATGCATCACTTGCTTCCGTACTCTGATTCTTGCCTGTACTGATGGTTAGCGTATATACGTGAGGGTATTTCTGACCTACGTATACACGTTGCAGTAACGTCTCCGTACCCGCAGGATCGGGGCGTTACATGTAGACATTAAACTTTATCGTAGCATGATAGGTAGTTTATTGTATTTGACGGCTAGTAGGCCGGATATCATGTTTTCCGTTTATCTTTGTGCTCATTTTCAATCATGTCCTAAGGAGTCTCATTTAGTAGTGGTAAAACGCATTATTAAATACCTTAAGGGCACTATTGAAATGGGTTTGTGGTATCCGAAAACCGGACTATTTGAAATGAACAGTTTTTCGGATGCCGACTATGCGGGTTGTAGGGTAGATAGGAAGAGCACAAGTGGAACATGTCAATTCCTAGGTAATTGTCTTGTATCTTGGTCTTCCAAAAAGCAAAATTCGGTAGCCCTTTCAACCGCCGAGGCGGAGTATGTTGCAGCCGGAGCTTGTTGTGCACAAGTTCTTTGGATGAAACATACTCTCCTTGACTAAGATTTGCATTTTGATCATATTAAAATATTTTGTGATAATACTAGTACAATTCATATGACAAAGAATGCAAATCAACATAGTAAAACTAAGCACATTGACATTAGATATCACTTTCTTAGAGATCATTATGAGAAAGGTGATATTGATATTGATTATGTTTCTACCGATTTTCAACTTGCCGACATTTTTACTAAACCATTAGATTATGCTAGATTCTCTTTTATTTGTGGTGAGTTGAATGTTTGCATTATGGATTCTTAAAGATAAATTTCTTTTTGTTTGTTTTGTTTAACCCTTCTTGATGTATGACAAAAAGGGGGAGAAAAAGAATAAGTGTGCTATTTAAAAAGAATAAGTTTGTTGTTTATTGTTTATTTAAGCTTTTCAAAAACTATTGTGTTTTCAATGCTTTATGTATCTTGCTTCTCATTGTCATTCTTTATACATAGAATTATTTGAGGGGGAGCTTTCCAAAGCTCTTCTTCCATTTTTTGTTTAAATAACTTATATGTTTTGTCATCATCAAAAAGGGGGAGATTGTTGGCCCAAGGTTACAATCACCCGTGTTTAGTGTGTTTTGATGATTACAAAACATATTAGTTATTTGTACTAATAATACTTGTTGTTTGAGTGTGTTTCAGGGTTCTAATAAAACTAGAAGGTTTCTTCCCTAAAGGAAGGTGTTTTGACTCAAGTCATCTCAATTCAGGCTCAAGAATCAAGTTTTCAAAGATCATATGGAGAAGCCCACTTGAAGAACTTGTAGTCCTTAGAACCAATGTAAGAAATAGTTTGTTAAAGTTTGAGTTTGGAAAATTGGCTCTAGGATACACACACATTTATGTATACAAGTTTTCATAGTTAAAGTTTTTGTTTCTAAGTTTTTTCATGACTTGACAAATATACATGACTCCAAGTTTTACAAAGACAAATATCATATTTAGATCATGTATACTCTTTCTATCATGATACTTAGTTATCTTTACTTCAAAAATATTTTTACAACAAAAATTTCAAGTTCTGTCTTGCTGCTGTTTTTCTGTTTCAGACTAGACCGGCCAACCGGCCCGGTCGACCGGCACCTGCACAGGACATGCACGCTTGTGCCTGTCTGTCGGCCGACCGCCCGGGTCGACTGACTGTCTGCAGTTTGCTCTCGGGTTTTCTGGGTCGACCGCCCGGTCGACCGCCTTCAGAAACCTGTGTTTCTTCTTAGAGGACGGTCGACCCGAGCGGTCGACCCGAGCCCAACGGCTAGTGCCAGCAGGGCGGACGGCCGACCGGACGGGTCGACCGCCAGGCCTGCAGAGCCCCAATGGCTCTTTCCTCTTTTGTGTATTTCTGAAATCTGTTTTGGCAGACTTTTTCTGAGTTGTTGGAGATCTTTTTCAGATCAAATAAGCTTAAAATAAATTGTTTTTAACCCTTTCCTCTCCCTATAAATAGAGGAGATAGGTCTCTTGCATTTCTCACCAAGAAAAATACCTAAGTGTTCAAAGTTTTCAAAAGAGAAGAAAAGTTTTTAAGCTCTCCATTTCTCATTCTTTCTTGAGCCTGTTTTCAGTTGTGTTCTCTAGAAAAAATCTTTCTACAACTGAGTTTTCTCACTACACTTCTTAGAGCCAAAATTCCCATCCTCATTCTATAAGGAAGTTGTAAAGAGAAAGTGTTTGTAAGAAGTTTGTGATCCTTTTGGTGATCACTTGGTTACTTGTTCCTTCTTCTTGTTCTTGTGGAGACACCTCTTCGGTAGAGGTTATTGTAAGTGGTGGAGCTCAGTGCTCGGGTCTTTGGTAGACCGTTGTAAGCGTCCTCGGTGGATAGTGGAAACCCTTCACGGAGGTGAAGGCGGGGAGTAGAGCGGTGGCTCGAACCTCGAAACAAACATCTTGTGTTTGCGATTGCTTTGTGTCCATTTTGCTTTAAATTTCTCTTGCTCTCTATTGCTTTCTATTACTTGCTTGAGATCTAGTTTTCTTTCCTTGTGTTATTGCCTCTAGTTTGTGATACTTGTGATATATCTTGTGTACATTTCATCATTGCATATTATTCATTCTTTGTTCGATCAATTCTCGTACAACAAGGTTGCATTGCGCACCTCTAACCCATTCAAAGGGAATCAGGAGGAAGGAGTTCAGAACCTCTCATGGGGTATTCGGCTCTTAGTCTTGTTTTGAGAGATCGTTGCATCATTCATCCATCTTAGTTTTAAAAAGATTGTTAGATTAGCAATTACACCTATTCACCCCCCCTCTAGGTGTTTTTCAGATTTTCAAGATACCGCTGCACCTCTAAGAGTAAATATGTATCCGCTAGTTGATTTTGATTCCTCAAAATCTACAATCCAATTAGCATCGTTGTATTCTTCAAGTACAGGTGGATACTGTCCATATCGCAAGCCATATTTCTTGATATGTGATACGTAACCTAATACTCGTAATAGAGCTGTCCAATGATCACCATTAGGGTTACTAGTAAATCTGCTTAATTTGCTTACGGTGTAAGCAATATCGGGTCTAATGCAATTCATTAAATACATTAGACTTTCGATAATTTGAGAATACTCCAACTGTCGTACTCCAGTTCATGTATTCTTGCGAAGGTGGATGTGTTGAAGAAAAGGATTTGTATTCTCTTTTAACCCATGGTTATTGAATCTTTCTAACATCTTATCCATGTATAAGATTAAGATAGACTGATTTCGTCTGGTGTTCTGGTGATTTTAATTCCTAAAATTATATCAGCAACCCCCAGATCCTTCATATCAAAATTGTTGGATAGCATTCTTTTAGTGCACTTAATAACTTCACTATTTGTCTCAAGTATCAGCATGTCGTCTACATATAGACAAACAATGATGATGCATCTCCAACTGTTTAGTGTAAACACACTTATCGCATTCATTGACAGTAAATCCATCTTTGATCATGACACTATAAAATTTCTTATGCCATTGTTTTGGAGCCTGCTTTAGACCAATAAAAATTTTACCAATTTACACACTTTGTGTTCTTGGCGCTTGACTATAAATCCTTCAGGTTGCTCCGTATATATTTCTTCATTTAATTCACCATTTAAGAATGCGGTATTGACACCCATTTGATGAATATCTAAGTTGTGTAATACTGCAATCGCAATTAACATCTGAATGAAAGTTATTTTTGTTACTGGTGAATAAGTATCGAAATAGTCAAGTCCTTCCTTTATCGATAACCCTTGGCTACTAATCTAACTTTGTACTTATCAATAGCTCAATTGGGTTTAATTTTTTTTGAAATCCACTTACTCCCATTTGGTTTACTGCCAGGAGACAAGTTTGCCAATTCTCAAGTATGATTGCTTAGGATGGATTCTATTTCGCTATTTATAGCTTCTTTCCACATTTGTGCTTTCGGGGTAGACATAACCTCTTTAAATATTAGAGGCTCACTTTCATAGCATATGCTATAAAATCTGGACCAAAAATTCTGAGATTCTTGATCTCTGACTTCTTTTTGGTTCAACTTCCGCATTAACAATTGGTTCCTTGGGGCTTTCGCCCCTGAACAGCATCATGTGTGTTCTTTTTCTAGAAGTCTTATCTTCTTCCTGTTATGGAAAGATGTCTTCAAAGAATACAGCATCCCTAAATTTGATAATCATCTTTACATGAATATCCGGTATTTCTGATTTATGTACCAGAAATCTATAAGCACTGCTATTCAAGGCATAGCCTATGAATATACAGTCCTTTATTCTTGCTCCCAACTTAGTCTTTTTAGATAGTGGTGCTATTACCTTTGCAAGTCACCCCCACATTTTGAGGTAATGGTAGGAAGGTGCCCTTCCATATCATAACTCAAATAGTATAAGACCAAGTTTCTTATGGGATACTCTGTTTAGAATATAATTTGCAGTTAACAGAGCTTCCTCCTACAAGTTTTGTGGAGCTCCAGAACTTACGAGCATGGAATTGACCATCTCTTTCACAGTTTTGTTCTTTTGTTCAACAATCCCATTTTGTTGAGGAGTATATGGTGTTGTAATTTGATGGATTTTGCTAAATTTAGCACATAACTCACTAAATTTATTTGATTCATATTCTTCGTCTCTATCAGATTTTAGAATCTTTATATTCTTGTTGAGTTGATTCTCAACTTCGGCTTTATATGTTATAAACATATTCAATGCCTCATCTTTACTGTTTAGTAGATACACATAACAGTATCTTATACAGTCATCAATAAAAGTAATAAAGTACTTTTCCTGCCTCTTGTTGGTGCAAATTTCAAGTCACACAAGTCGCTATGAACCCTAAAGGTTTTGTATTTCGATCAATTGAGTGAAATGAATTTTTCGCGAACTTGGTCCAACACAAATCTCACACTTGCGAATTTCTTCCAAGTTGAATTTAGGAATATATCCTAAATTAGACAAGTTTTTCAATGACTTATAATTTACATGCCCTAATCTAGCATGCCATAAAATAGGAGACTCAAGCAAATAAATAGAAGTTTTTCCTTTATTTATGAGCTTAGGATACAGATACACAGACTTTTTGTCCACTACAGCAACATTAGCCTTAAATAGGCCATCAACAAGATAACCCTTACCCACATACATCCCACCCTTAGTTAGTACAAACTTATATGTCAAAAATCATTCTATAATCTCTTACTAAGGATTGATCCAGATATCAGATTCTTGCGGATATCTGAAACACATAGTATATTGTTCAGAGCGAGTTCCTTCCCAGATGTCCACTTCAGGATGACCTTTCTTTTTTCCTCAACCTTGAAAACGGCTGAGTTGCCCATGAAGAGTTGCTCATTATGCTCTAATTTTTTATAATCAGAGAATAATAATTTCTCAAAGCAGATGTGCCAAGTAGCCCCAGTGTCTAACTACCAATCCTTATTATTGGTTGTCAGATTCACCTCTGACACACAGCAGATAGGCTTGGTGACGCATGGTCGCTTAGGTTTGCCTGTGGATGATCCTTCTTGTTCTTTTTGGGATGACTGTAATATTCATTAGCCTTGTGTCTCTCTTTATTGCATATGCAGTAAGTTCCCTTTAAGTGCTTGTTCTTACCTTCATAGTCCTTGTCTTTGTACCCTTGGCCAATCTTCTTCCGCTTCAAACCTTTGAAAGTAGATGCTTTCCCCTTTGAGTCTTCAATTACATTGGCCTTGGATTCATAGAAGTTCTTGTTGATCCTTTTCTTGGACTTATGATTGTCCTCTTCAATCCGAAGCCTCACAATGAGATCTTCCAACTTTAGCTCCTTGTGCTTGTGCTTTAGGTAGTTCTTGAAATATCTCCAAGCAGGTGGGAGTTTCTCCACGATAATAGCAACCTGAAAAGTTTCAGGTCGATTCATACCTTCAGCCTCTATCTCGTGCAAGATAAGTTAGAATTCTTACACCTGACTAATCACAATCTTGCTATCCACCATCCTGTACTTCAGAAATCGTCCTACGACAAACTTCTTGGTACTGGCATCCTCAGTCTTGTACTTCTTATCAAAACTTGCTCATAACTTCTTTGTCGTTGTGAAAGGACTTTAGACATTGCAAAAAGAGTCATCCAGTCCATTTAAGATATAGTTTCGGCAAAGGAAGTCACCCTGCAAGGACTGAGTCCCGATCAGTTCCAGGTTCCGGTGGATCCTCTTGCAGGAATTTAGCTAAATGTAGAGTGGTTCAAGTAGAAATTTTTCTGGCTTCTCCAGCTTCGGGTTAGGAAGTGGAGTATGCACCAATGTCTGAATTTGCATGTTTGGTGGCTTACTAGTAATATTTAACTGATTTTAAGTCAGTCTCAGTTTACAGTAATATTTATGAATATAAATATGGTCTTGGAATCGCAGTCAATATGTCTTACGAAGACACAGATTCAGACAACAATTCTGTCTTAGAAGGCATGGTTTCCACCCAATCGTGTGCGAAAACTCCAAGTACCCAAAGGGCACGTCCTTTGTTCCCATTTTTCTCTATTTAAACACTTTAATTGTCCATCCCATATTCAATGTATGACTAAAATTTTGAGCTACTTTTAGTCCCCTTTAGCTTTTAAATTAGGCAAACTTTAGACTTAAATATCTCATTCATTCAAAAACGGAATTGAACATGTGAATATATTACGTTCATTCGCAATGGAAGGAGAACACACTCCAACCATTATCCCGTTGATTCTATCAACAAATCTCACATTAATTCAGCTCAAAGATTCACTGTTAATTCTTTGTTTTCTCAACAAGTTTGCCTCCTATAACCAATCCTATCTACTAAGCAAGAATTCAGTGACAAAAGAAGATTTAGATAAATGTACTCATAGAGGTCGAATTCTCACCAGCTTACCATCCTTAAATATCACAATGTTAAATGAAAAAATCTTTTACACAAGAATAGTTAATGGAAATATATCTTTATGATATTTAATTGGTAACAACAATTTCTGCAATTAGTCTTCACCTTTTTTTGGTTATACATTCTATATGCGTATGCAGTGGAAGAATCTCTCGAAATGTCTTAAGAAAGGGACCAGTCTATTGATTATTCTCATTCGTCACAGTTGTAACAACATATTGTATCTTCGTCTCTCTATTTTTTTTCCATGCATTCTTTTATCGTAGGTGCATTAATTTTTTTTGAGAATAACCGTAGTCGTATTTATTGTCATAGACGTCTACGATTAGTCAGTGATCTGGATGACTACTACTCCCTACTTCTCTAGTGGATTTTCTACTTTGTTTTATTACATATGTGAGCATTATTAATTTCTTTTTTCTTTTGTTCTTTAAAAAGAGTCATAACTAGCGATGTCAAACGGGCTGGGCGGGGTCGGGCCCAGGCCCGCGCACGGTGGGCCAACGGCCGGGCTGGGCCGAGCCCGCCCCGCCCGGTCAAAACGTGGCGGTCCCGCCCGGCCCGGCCTAGCCCGACGTGTTCCATTTCTGGAACTTGGGTATGGTCGATGACCTAGCTGACCTGGACCCAGGCTGGACTCGGGGGGGCTGGGCTGGCCCAGATATTTTAAAAAAAAATCATTTCATAAATATTAAATATATTTCTCTCCCACATCTAACACAAGTGTTGTATGGGATTGTTGGTCACCACGCTTGTGTAGTTGGGTTAAGGCCTTGGGTTCGAACTTGGAGTTTTATAAAAAAAAAAATTACATTTTATTTCTCTGAGAAGGGCCAACCAGACTCGGGTCCAGCCTAGGGGGAGCCGGACTAGGGTCGGGTCTCCCCAGGTACCACCCGGGCCGAGACGAGCCTGGGCCAACTGGGGTCGTGCCGTGCAGGTTGGCGGCCCGGCCCACTTGACACCCCTACTCATAACGCATAAGGGAGGCAATAAGTAGATCATAGCATCATAATGACTTATCATAGTACAGAGAAATGAAGCTTCGTATAAAGAAAGAGCTTGTTTTGTTATCGTAATTGGTCGTAAGTCATAATTCGTAAGTGGTAAATTTTTTTACAGTTGTAAATGAGTTATATGCAAATAAGTTTACGGTGTTTGGTTGGTAATGTAAAATTATAAGTGAGAAAGTGTATTGTATTTTACGGTGTGCAGGTTGTCAGCCCGGCCCACTTGACACCCCTACTCATAACGCATGAGGGAGGCAACAAGTAGATCATGGCATTATAATGACTTATCATAGTACAGAGAAACGAAACTCCTATAAAAGGCTTGTTTTGTTATCGTAATTGGTCGTAAGTCATAATTCCTAAGCGGTAAATTTTTTTACAGTTGTGAATGAGTTATATGCAAATAAGTTTACAGTGTTTGGTTGGTAATGTAAAATTATAAGTGAGAAAGTGTATCGTATTTTACGGTGTTTGGTTGTTTTAATGCGTAAGTCGCAAATGAAAAAGTTGACCATAAAATTAACTGTTTAGGGATTTAAAAATATTAAAAAATGCCAATAAATACTAAAAATAATAATATTAATAATGTATAATTATTTAATAAATTGAGTAATTAAACATTAAATTAAATATATTAAAAAATATAATACAATTAATAATTAACTAAAATATTTAAAATTATTGAATATTAAAAATATAAAAAATTAAATATATTAAGTATTAAATAACTTATGTATTAAATAATTAAATATAATTAATATTAAAAAATATTTAGAAATGCCAATAAATACTAAAAATAGTAAATATAAAAATATAATATATTAAAAAATAAAAATAATTTAGATATATTAAAAATATAACATATTAAATAATTAAAAATAAATTAAAAATATTAAAAATATAACATATAACATATTAAATAATTAAAATATTAAAAATTAAATATATTAAATGCATAAAAAATTACTAAATTAGTAATAAAAACTTTAATCTAATAATTGTATTTAATCTAATATTTTAAAAAATTTCTCATATTTAAAAAAAATTAATCTAATAATAAAAATATTAATCTAATTACAATTAATTGTCAACAATACAGATTTGCATAGTCACAAAATTAACTATTAATGATGTAAGTGGGCTGTAAATGAGATTTGTATGATTACAAAATTAACTGTTTGTATTGCAAATGAATCGTAAGTGAGATGCATGTGTATTTTACGATTTACGACGAAACAAACACCGTAAGTCATAAAAGACCGTAAGTCACTTGCGACTTACGATGTTTTATGACGAAACAAACAAGCCCAAAAAGATAAATGTGCACCACTATTCAAAATGAGTGACTTTCACAGATCATTAATTAATTGCTTTTATACACATCCTTCATGTGATACAAATGTATCTCCATGAAATGCTAATTGAGCTTAGTCAAAGATGTCGTGAAGCAAATAATGATGCCTCTTTTATTGTCAGTGTAAATTTTATACATTGAAATTTGAAGGAGGCAGCTAGTATTATATTAAATTTTACTCGACAATTGTAGTATATTTTTGGATCAAAATTTTCTCTCAAATTAGCAGTCCATTGTGAATTCTAATACTATTTTTACAATTCTGAATGCTACTGTTATCATTTCCAATGGACTTTTACCGTTGTCAATATCACTTTTATCATTCGCAATATACTTTTATCATTCTCAATACTACTTTCACAATTTCAATGATATTTTTACCATTAAAACTTCAACTCATATAAACTCTTACTTCTCTTGTTTGATTAAAAAAAAAGATAGGTAAAAGAATGGGTCCGGGCCAGCCCGCCGACTGACACGGGCCTGGTACAGATTGGCCCTGGCTCGTCCCGGCGTGGGGCCGCTCCCAATCCAGGGCATGCCCGGGTTTGGGGATCGAGGCCCACGACCCGGTCGGGCCGGGCCGCACCTGGGACCAGGCCAAACCCTGGCCCAGACCGGAGAGCCGACGACTCTTTTAAGATTTTTTTTTTTGGTAAGGGGTTAATTTTTTTTTTACGAACTCCCAGACGGGTATATTGGCCTAGAAATTAGCCGTTGTAGGGATTTCTGTAATTTTTTTACAAACCCCCAACAGTGTTCTAGCCTAAAACTTCAATTTCAATTTATATACTATATTTGTAATTTTATCTTTTTATTTATATTATTCATTTATATTTATATCAATTTATCCAATTTATTGGATTGTTAATTAAAAAAATTGCATTTACATTTTACAACTTGTATTAATTATGTTCAAAATTGTGAGAATTTTCTTGGATTTTAGAATTTTTTAGAACTATAAAACTTTTTTTTATTTTTTTATCCACACAGCTCGACCGGCTCTCCAGGTTGTGCCTGATTCCTCTGGCCCGGGGCTGGGCTGGCCGAGATTTACGGGTTAGTCACGGCTTCACCCGCCTGCTCTTCGACCGACCGGGGCTGAGCCGGGCCCGGGTCCGGGTCGTCCCGTCCCTTTTCGCCCCCGCCCCGTCTTGCTTTTTTTCGCACCCCTAAGTAAAACTGATACGGTAGAGAATATAATGTAAATAATAGTTGTCGGGCTCATCAATGGTAGGAACATGTGTCACGGGCGGATTCTTTTGACTTCGAACCACTCGAACCCGTGCGGCACTTAACTCGCTCTTTCTCCTTAGAAGCGAAGCTAAGTCAGCCTAACCCTCACACTCACTCACTCAAGAGAGAGAACACTTGGAGAAGAAGTGGAAACTTGTATTGCTTACTCTTGCTTTCCTTGATGATTACAAATGAGCACCCTTGGCCCCTATTTATAGGCAAGGGCTTGTACAAGAATTCTCTAGAATTGGAGGCTTTTAGAATATCTAGAACCTCCCTTATATTCATCCCTAAATATCTTGTTCTAGAATCCTCTAGGAATCTCCTATGGAATATCCCTCTAATGGAATCTTTTAGGGAATATCTCACTTTACATAGTATTTACAATATTATCCAAGAAGACTCTAGAATCTCTCACCACATGGGGATGAGCCCAAGATGAGCCCAAGTGCACCAAGATGGAGCAGTTCGTGACATTCTCCCCCACCTATCCGAGCGATGCCCTCATCGCTGAGTTTTCTCCTGATGGAACTTCTCGATCAAGTCCTCGAACTGCCAAAGAGCTCGTGCCGGTTCCCAACTACTTTCGATATCTGGCAATCCCTTCCACTTCACAAAGTATTCCAACCTTGGGTGGTTGTTCGCTTCACGAACTGTCCTGTCCGCTATGATCTCCTCTGCCTCCTTGTCGAACTCCATGCGAATTCCTGCTAGTGCTCGACTGGATTTTCCACGATCCGGATCTTTCGCGTCCTTATGGTAAGGCTTTAACATGCTTACATGAAAGATCGGATGATACTTCACTGTTGGGGTAAGTTGTACCCTGTAGGCTACATTCCCCACTCTTTTCTCAATAGGAAATGGGCCTTCATACTTCCTTATCAAGCTCTTGTGTAGTCCCTTGTGCCGATCTAAAGTAGAAAGCTTGACAAGGACTAGGTCACCAACCTGATACTCCATATGCCTCCTCTTCTTATCAGCCCATTTCTTCATCCTCTTGACCGCCTTGTTTAGACACGAACGCGCCAATTCGTTCTGCTCTTGCCACCCTTTGGCAAATTTATAGGCAGCCGGGCTATTTCCCTTGTAGCCCGTAGCAACGGAGTTAGGAGTGAGCGGCCGTTGTCCAGTGACAATCTCGAACGGACTCTTCCCGGTAGACTCACTCCTCTGTAGGTTGTAGGAGAATTGGGCTATATCCAGAAGCTTCGACTAATCCTGCTGGTTAGCACTCACATAGTGCCTCAGGTAGACCTCCAACAAGCCATTCACCCGCTCTGTCTGGCCATCCGTCTGAGGGTGGAAGCTAGTGGAGAAGTTCAAGTCCGACCCCATGAGCTTGAAGAGCTCCGTCCAGAACCTGCCTCTGAAGCGGCCATCTCGATCACTCACGATCGTCTTAGGCAAACCCCAATACTTCACCACATGCTTCAGGAATAGTGGGGCTGCTACCTCGGATGGACACTTGGCTGGGGCTGGAATGAAGATGCCATACTTTGAGAACCGGTCGACCACCACCATAATAATATTGCACCCCTCGGACTTAGGTAATCCCTTGATGAAGTCCATGGAGATGCTTTCCCAAGGTCGCTCTGGAATCAGTAGTGGTTCCAGCAATCCGGCGGTACCTTTTGCTCCGTCTTGTCTTGTTGGCACACAAGACAAGTCTTCACATAGGCCTCAACGTCATCCCTCATGCGAGGCCAATAATAATTTTCTTCTGTGAGAGCTAAGGTACGGTGCACACCTGGATGTCCCGCCCACTGTGAGTCATGGCACTCCTTGAGAAGCTCCCTCCTTAGGTTCCCGAACAGCGGCACATACAACCGCCTCCCCTTCGTATAAAGCAGGTTTCCTTCTAGCCAGAACCTTCGAGTCTTGCCCTCCTTAGCATACTCCATCATATTCTTGGCTGTAGGGTCCTGAGCCAAGCCTTCTTTGATGCAATCGAGTAAGGGACTCTGAGGATGACTCAGCATAGCGGCAAACTCAGCCTTTCGACTTAGTGCATCCGCTACTAAGTTGATTCTTCCTGGCTTATACTCGAGCACATAGTCGAACTCGGCTAGGAAGTCTTGCCATCGCGCCTGCTTGGGAGACAACTTCTTTTGGGTCTGGAAGTAGCTGGTGGCCACATTGTCTGTCTTCACCACGAACCTCGAGCCAAGTAGGTAGTGTCTCCACACTCGAAGACAGTGAACCACAGCTGTCATCTCCTTCTCCTGTACGGTATACCGCCTCTCGGTATCGTTGAGCTTCCGACTCTCATAGGCCACAGGGTGTCCTTCCTGCATCAACACCCCTCCAATCGCGAAGTCACTTGCGTCGGTGTGCACTTCATATGGCTTGCTGAAGTCGGGTAGTGCGAGAACTGGTTCCTCCGTCACAGCTCTCTTCAAAGCCTCGAACGCCCCCTGGCACTTCGAACTCCAATCCCAAGCCCGATTTTTCTTCAGCAAATCGGTGAGTGGAGCAGCCATCGCCGAATAGCTCTTAATAAACCTCCGATAGTAGTTTACTAAGCCAAGGAAAGATCGCAGCTCCGTCACCTTAGTGGGAGGTTCCCACTCCAATATGGCCTGGATCTTGGCTTGATCCATCCGAATCTTTCCTCTTCCAATGGTGTGGCCGAGGAACATCACTTCCTCTTGTGGGAACGAGCACTTCTCCCTTTTCACATAAAGCTCGTTGCTTCTGAGGGCCTGGAACACTTGCCTCAAGTGCTCCACATGTTCGTCCATCGTCTGGCTATAGACCACAATATCGTCTAGGTAGACCACCACAAAATGGTCCAAGAAGGGTTCCAACACCTTATTCATCAGAGTGCAGAATGTGGTCGGTGCGTTGGTGAGACCGAATGGCATAACTAGGAACTCTTACGATCCGTACCTGGTCACGCACGCGGTCTTTGATTCATCTCCTTCTGCAATCCGCAGTTGATAATACCCCGAGCGTAAGTCAAGCTTGGAAAGTATCTTGCTTGACCCAACCTGTCGAACAAGTCTGCTATCAGAGGAATAGGGTACTTGTTTTTTCACCGTGATCTTGTTTAGCGCTCGGTAGTCGATGCAAAGCCGCAACGAACCATCATGCTTCTTTTGAAAGAGCACTGGTGCACCATAGGGAGCCTTCGACGGACGAATATATCCGGCATCCAACAACTCCTTCAGCTGCGTTCAAAGTTCTTCCAGCTCTGGTGGCGCCATGCGATAAGGACCCATGGCCGGAGTCGAGTTCCGGACTCGAGCTCGATTTTGTGGTCCACCACTCTCCTAGGTGGAAGCTTGCTTGGCAGCTTGGCGGGCATGATGTCCTGGTAGGCTTCCAAGATGCTCGGATCTCCTTGGGCACGTCCTCTCCTTCCTTTGAACCTTCCTCCACCTTAATGGTAGCAAGAAAGGTCGACTCATGACGTCGAACTCCCTTGGATATCTGTAATGCTGAGAGCATTTTGGATGATACGCTCTCCCGCTTGATCTGAACTGTGCACGCCTTCCCTTCAAGGATGCACATGGTGTTGGTGTTGGGAACCAACACGGCCTTCACTTTGTCCAGAAACTCCAAGCCAAGCCCACATCGAAGTCGTCCATGGTCACGACTGTCAGGTTCTCCTGGCCATGCCACTCCCCTATGCTCACATCCACCTTGTGAGCTACGCCATCGATAGGAGTGGGACTAGAGTTGACGGCCTTAATGGTGCCTCCTCCCTTAGAGATCTTAAGGCCCAACTTGCTAGCAACATCACTTGAAATAAGAAGATGAGAAGCTCCAGTATTTAGAAGGGCCTTGAAGGTCTTACCGGAGATGGTTGTCTCGACGAACATTGCCCCTCGAGGCCTTTCATCCACCTTTGCCTTGATCGCATTGAGGAGACGAAGTGAGTGAAGCCTAGTCTCCTCCGGTTTCTTTTCTTCTTCCTTTTGGACAAGAGCAGCGAGATTAGCCCTCTTGGGACAGTCTATGGCTTTGTGGGGATCTCCGCAAAAGTAGCATGCTAACTTCTTCGGACGATCGCCTCCTCCATTGGTGTTGCCGCGGAACTTTCCCTTCTCAAATGCCGGCTTAGGTGGGAACTCCTTAGATGGTTTCTCCTTTTTTTCCCCCACCTTTAGTAGGCTTGCTCCTCTTGTCTTTTAGTTTGGATGAATCTCCTATCTTCTTGAACTCGATAAGATACTCGGCCACTTGCATGGCTTGGTGTAACGCCCCGATCCCGCAGGTACGGGGACGTTATGGCGACGTACATACGCAGGGCGGAAAACCCTCACGTACGTACGCTAAGCCTACGCTAAGCCTCAGTACAGGACGTACATACGCGAGGTGAAAACAACCCTCACGCGTACGTTAAGCCTCAGTACAGGACATAGTCTCCATTGATCATGCTAATATGAAATGCAGTAACCCGTGCAGTGATATGCCGAGATCCATGTAACGAGGATAACAATACATTACATAACGGTATCAGTGGGCTATGCCTACGAAATAACAAATATGCCGTGTCATAGTATCTGTGTAACATGCACAGGTAATAACAGTGGTCAGTGTCTACTATCATGTACAGTGAACTACAGTATCCGTGTAGCCATAAGCATGGGTAGCATTAATATATGTAGGAACAGTGGTCGACGGTGTCTTATAGTAACGGTGTCTAGCATGCATGTCTAGTACCAGTGTAATGGCATAGTGTATCTGTGAATCAGTATGCATGTAACGTGACTGTGATACAGTACATGTCATAAGAGTGTACACCCGCGTGTCAGTGGCTGTGCAGGTCATGACTGTATTCGAATTGTCTATGTTAGTAGACCTAGCAATATTCTAGGTCATTCCTATTCCAATGACTGTACGATTATGACCAGTGAATAATTAATAGTTACCGGATTTTATCCATAATCAATAATTAATAGGTCAATGTCACTAAACACAGTAAAATATAATTTATAAAAGAAAAACACTCACAAACTAGTCATGAAAAGGTAGCTCTCTTTCCCACGATCGCAACGGATCCAGAATCGTCCAAATCGGAGTCCGGATGCTCCCGATATCGCCCGAATACTAAAATCTAGCAAAATGGATTAAATATGTAAATAAAAAGATTAAATGCAAATACTAAAAAGTAGCGGGGGTTTTATGCAAAATTACCTTTATTGGGTTGGATGCGAGTTGACGGGTCGGGTTTAGATCAAAACCCAAACCCGTTAACATAAGTTATTGGGTAATGGGTAATGGGTCGGGTTTAGGGCTTATTGGGTTTACCCAATAGGGGTTGGGTTTGGGTTCTAACCCAAACCCACAAAGGGAAAAGAGGTGCAGCAGCAGCCGCAGCTTGCTGCTGCCGCCCTCACTAGCCAGTCGGCCAGCCCAGCTGGCCGGCGGCGAGCAGAGCCCGCCTGCGGCGGTCCTGGCCGCCGGCGGCGGTTCAGGCCGTGAGGCCTAGGGAGTGAGAGGGTGAGTGAGAGAGAGAGGTGGAGAGAGAAAATCGAATCATATACCCATGGAGAAGACGAAGAAGAAGAGGAGCCAGAACGAAAGAAACAGAGATCACAAGCAAGAACCCATATGAATTTAGAGATGGCCAAAATAATATCACAACCTCTCTCACCATTGCCTTCAAACTGCACCTATCCAATTTGGAATTGGAAAACCCCAAAACATTGGAACCCCAAAACAGATAAAGGGTACATGTCAGACAACCCCCATCAAACATGTATGTGGGGGCGAGAGAGCGAGAGAGAGAGAGAGAGAGAGAGGATTTAAAGAGGGGAGAAGTCGTTGGGTCAATGGCGGTGGAAGAGAAGGGTGTGGAAGAAGGGAGAAGAAAAGAAATAGAAAAAGAATTAGAAAGGTAAATTTAATATTATTTTAATAGGGTCAAATTTTGACTAGCTCCGAACGGTGTCCAAAAATTACAGAAAATAGAGAATATTACGCTGAGACGTAATATAAAAATGGTTTGAAGAAATTCTCTCTGATTTGCAAATTAAAAATCCCGAGGGTCTCGCCGATACCGGGCGACACCGGTTTGGCCCGATTTTTGATAAATCCAGAAAAATCCTCAAAAATACCCTAACGTAGAGAATCCAATTCTAAGACATACGGTGAAAGCGGATTCTCAAAATTCTACTCCGTTTGTGAAATAAAAATCGGAAAGCAGATTATCGGTATCAGTCGACACCGACTACGGAGATTTTCCAGAATAATCCAGAAAAATGCCAGAAAATCCTAAAAAATCTAAAATATTAGAAAATAATTTTTAAAACTGAAATCAGCTCAATCGGACTACCACAGAGGTCAAAACAATATTATACGTCGTATCGCATACTGATACTGTGATACGTACATCGGGGATCAGGGGGTTACATTTGGGCAAGGGTTTGGACCCCTCGCCTTTGTAATTCCATCCTGGCCCATCCAGAGAGGCCATCCATGAACGAGAATAGGGAGTCTTTCTCGCCCATGTCGGGGATCTCCAACAGTAGTTCTGAAAATTCTTTGGCATAATCACGAATGGAACCTTTTTGGGTAAGGCGTCGGAGTTTACCTCGGGCCTCGTCCTCGGCATTCTCCGGATAGAACTGCCGCTTAAGATCCGCCTTGAATTCTTCCCATGTATTGATGGAGCATGTGCCCTTCTTCATATCTTCACATAGCCTACGCCACCACAACGTAGCGATGTCTTCAAGATAAAGAGGCACAGCTTGAATCTTGGATGCATCGTCTCGAAATCCGACAGCATTGAAGTAGACTTCCATGCTCCAAAGGAAGTTATCAATCTCCCGAGCATTCCAAGACCCCTTGTAAGGCTTCGGCTTGGGCACATCTTTAGCCATAAGAGGATGTGACACCATACCTCGAGTTGCCAATGCGACATCGTGTTGGTCGATCCTCTTCTTAAGCTCGGTCAACTCCTTCAAGAGTACCTCCACGTGGTTCCGCAGACCCGCATTCTCCTCCCTCAAGGAAGTGTTCCCTTGCTGTAACATGTCGACGGCGGAATTCAAGGCCGACTGCATCTCCTCCTGAAACTCGTCTCCTGCAGACTCTAGCTTCTCGATGCGCTCGTCGTAAGCCTCCAATTTATCCGCCACGATAAGCTCCATCTTAGCTAACCGTGCTTCTAGCGTCGCCATGATATCTCGGGACTTCTCCTTACGAGGCTTGGGAGCATCCTTTGGATCTATAGCTCCAACTACCTCGGAACGAAGATTGGGGCTCGACATTATCACTCCCGAACCAAGCTCTGATACCAACTGTCACGGGCGGATTCTTTTGACTTCGAACCACTCGAACCCGTGCGGCACTTAACTCGTTCTTTCTCCTTAGAAGCGAAGCTAAGTCAGCCTAACCCTCACACTCACTCACTCAAGAGAGAGAACACTTGGAGAAGAAGTGAAAGTTTGTATTGCTTACTCTTCCTTTCCTTAATGATTACAAATGAGCACCCTTGGCCCCTATTTATAGGCAAGGGCTTGTACAAGAATTCTCTAGAATTGGAGGCTTCTAGAATATCTAGAACCTCCCTTATATTCATCCAATATCTTGTTGTAGAATCCTCTAGGAATCTCCTATGGAATATCCCTCTAATGTAATCTTCTAGAGAATATCTCACTTTACATAGTATTTACAATATTATCCAAGAAGACTCTAGAACCTCTCACCACATGGGGATGAGCCCAAACGAGCCCAAGATGAGCTCAAGTGCATCAAGATGGAGCGGTTCGTGACACGTGCAGCCAGCACAAACTTCCAAACCAACAAGAGAAGAACTAGGGTTGACGAAAGACGTGATCCGTTATGTGAGCTGCAAATCTCAGAATAAACAAACTTTTGAGGCCACTATAGATTGCTGTTCTATAGTCAACCAATGTGTTTATTTTAACTCATTAAATAAACTAAACTAGCACAAAACCCAATACAAAGATTCTTCCCATATCTCACTGGATATAACACATTCACCAGTAACAAATACACAGAGAACGGACAAAAAATGACACCGATGAAACGAAACCATGGAGCATCGCACCACGAGCCTGCCAATGAGACCTGATTAATTTGCTTTAATTTAATTTCTACCTTCATGAGTTAGTTTTCCCATGAAAATTAATAATAAATAATGGGTCTCCAAAGATTGGAGTGGCTCCAAAATTTGGGTCCCACCCGCATACAAAGATTGGCCTAATTCTGATAATTGCTGATTTTTCTTGCTACTGCCTGCGAGTTACGGGTGCCATCGGATCGGATACGGATCCGGATATTATCTGTATCATATTCATATCCGTACTCAACCTTCGGATACGGATACGGATACGAATATTGACGGATGTGAAAAAATGATATCCGTATCCGTCAAAATCGGATATAAGATATAAATCAGATATTAGCGGATCGGATACGGATACTAATCGGATATGTTAAAAATGGATATGGTTAAAGATAAATTAAACAGAAATACTTATATTACTTTTTATCTCATCTACTACAATATTAAATGTGATACATACTATGATATTATTGTGTACATATCAATACATTCATTGTCATTTGACTTCTATAACAATAGATTACACGTCCTCCGGTGCTAAATGCAGATTCGGATGCCATGGTTGATATCGAAATACTCAAAATATCTTGTGATGCTCTTGTAAGAATCAAATACTTTCCACTATTACTTTTTCACCAACTCAAAATATTAAAATTTAATGCCTTATTCCATTGAAGAATAGTCTTCTGTATACCGATATCATTATGAAGCACGCAATATTCGGATATCGGATCGGATACGAATAAAATACTATTTTTACCATATCCGTATCCGCACCTATCTTTCGGATACGGATACGGATACGAATATTGACGGATGTGAAAAAATGATATCCGTATCCGAATTGGAGGCGGATTCAGATGCGAAAATCTACGGATAATCCGTATTCGGTGGGCACCCCTACTGCGAGTACATATCGTCATCCGCTTCATAATCAGTAATACTTCCACTTTGGCAGGTGAGTGCTGTCGTCACTCCTGGAGAGAAAATTAGCGTTTAGTGCCATAATTGTCTACAGAATCTGGAGAAGGGCTACTTTCCGACAGTTCTCAACTCTATCGTCCTAACTTCTTGTTTTTCCTTTTATTTTTGTAATTTTTAATTTTTTGGTTATTGTCATGGCCCTCTAAAATTTTCTAATGTAACCTTCAAAATTTTTATATTTTCAAATTGATCTCTCATATCATATAAATTTGAACAAAATATCTCTTTTGTTAGTTTTTCTATTTATAAATTAAATTATGAGCGAAATATTTTTTATATTCTAAAACTCTAAAATAATATCTAAAAATTATCAAAATACCTCTTTCTTTTTCTTCTTCATTTCATCAGCAACAAAAACTTCTCTGTTTCTCTGCAGCAACTGCTGCCAGAACTACTGTAGCTGTTGCTGTCGGAACTGTAGCAGTTCTGACAGCTGCTACTAATCTGAGTGAGTAAGAGAGAAGAGTGAAAGAAAGAGGAGGAATTTGTTAAATCTGAGGGGTAAAATAGCTCTCTACCATTACAAAATAGACAACAACTTATAAGATTTGAAGGGTAAGAATTGAAAATATAAAATTTTTGGGAGTTAATGTGAAATTTAAAAAGATTTCAATCATAGACATGATAATAACCCAAATTTTTTATAAGTTAAAACTCGAAGCGAGGCTTATGTTCTCTTTTCTAGCGGAAGGCTGATATCTCCCACCACTTTAATATCAGAGAGAATTCTCTCACTATGCTGGTGGTGATTCTGACATCTGTGTCACATATCGCATGACTATCAAAATTTCCTATAGTCTACCACTTATTATTGAACAACGAAGAAATAATACAAATTTGCACGAACTAAAAATCATACAATGTCCTGGGAAGGATCACCTCTAGAACTAAATTGCTCAAGATTTTAACCTGCGAAGTGTTTTCTTTCTGTTTCTATATTAATTATGAGATTTGTTCAGTAGAAAGTAACCTTAAGGACTTTGATTAGATATCAGAAATAAGACACAAGGAGCAAAAAAAAAAGAAAAAAATACAAAAAAGGTAAAAGCAAAGTGCGAAAGATTTATCGCCGAAAAAGAAATAGAGGTAGATTTCACACTTTTTTCATCAAAAATCTATTGCGGAGAACAAATTTAATGATTCCAAATTTTGCAATCATCCAAACAGTTAATGAAAGTGAGAATAATAAAAGTCGACCATGCAATAGGGTCTGTTTGGTTATCGTAACTGGCCGTAATTCGTAGTTGTAATTGGTAAAGTCTTTTACAATTGTAAATGAGTTACATGTATGTAAATTTTACGGTGTTTGGTTGGTAATATAAAATTGTAAAGTGGAAAGTGTATTGTACTTTACGGTGTTTGGTTGTCGTAATGTATAAGTCGTAAGTGAAAAAGTTGACCACAAAATTAACTATTTGGTGATTTTAAAATTTTTAATACTGCAAATAAATATTAAAAAAAGTTAAATATTAAAAATTTTTAATATTAATATAAAAAAATATTACAAATTTGTATGACCACAAAATTAACTGTAACTGGGCTGTAAGTGAGTGGTAACTGGGTTGCAAGTGAGTGTTAGTTGAGTTACATAAGTCTTTTACGAATTACGGTCCAAACAAACGTCGTAGTTGTAACTGGGTAGTAAGTCATTTACGAATTACAGAGTTTTACGCGAAACAAACGGCCCCTAATCTGGGCCTGTTTAGTTTGATGGAAGTGGAGGAAAATGTATAAGTGGAAAATAAGAATGAGAAATGTGAAAGTACAGTGACAAATTAGAATTTGTGCAATTCTTATTTCTGAAATTTGATTGTGATGTAAAAGTGTAAGTGAATAATTATATTGTGTTTTTTAGTATTTGATTAATAATGTGAAAATTAAAGTGATAAAATTGATCATAACGTTGACAATAAAATAATATTAAATTAAATATAAATTCTAAAATAACATTTTTAGATTATAATTGGACTGTAAGTGGGTTTATGATATCAAAATTTAATGCATTAAGTTACAACTTATTACAAAGTGAGATTTATATAATCATAAAATTAATTGTAGTACTCTGACAATGAGAAAATAATGGTATAAAAGAATTTTTTCCTCATTTCTTATTTTTGATTCAGAACAAACAAAAAAGAAATAAATTTTTTTTTTTAAACTTCTCATTTCCCCCTCATTTCCATGAACCTAAACAAGCTCAAATTCTAGTATTTTCAGTAATACAATCCAATGAAGTAAGCTTTTGAAGCCAAACTTTAATTAGCACAAAATCGAATCTCAATGGACATTTGGGAGTTCCCTCAAAGCGTGGGTTCCACATGTCAGAGGTGGTGAAGTTTGGGTGTAAATGAACAGGAGTGCACTTATGATGATATCTCTCATCAGACAGGAATCTCAACTGGTCGTCCTGGTTGCATTTATGGCGGCCCCAGAAATAATTTCTTAACCCCGTAGTCATAAATGAACAATTCTCCAACTCCCCCCCACTCTCTGTTTTAGTGCAAGAGGGGCAGAACCGTAATTAACGAAATCCAGGTGCCAGCACTAAAAATAAGCAAAGAAACGATCTGCGCTGCTCTGAAGGGAAGAAATTTTTGCCTTGCAGCGACGGCAAGGTGTGCGTCACTGAAAGGGCGGGCGCGGACAGAGAAGCCAGCAGCAGCAGAGTGAGTGCGAGTTCGACAGTTGAGCCGTCGTCTGCGTCTCTCCGCGGTCTGGTCACCGCCTCCCCTAAATTTTCAGTTAAACTCTCTCTCTCTCTCTCTCTCTCTCTCGTGTCATGAGAGGAGGTCGACCTCGAGCTCAATCAAACGCCGGATCTCGTCGGAGGAGAAGTTGAGGGAGGAAGAGAAAAGGAGGAAATGCCGCTGGTTCGGTTCGAGGTGAGGAATGAGTTCGGATTGGGAGATCCGGAGCTTTACAGAGCTGCTCCGAAGAAGGACGACCCCAAGGCGATTCTTGATGGGGTCGCCGTCGCTGGGCTCGTCGGTATCTTGCGGCAATTGGGCGATCTCGCTGAGTTAGTTCTCGCTTCTTTAATTTTTCTGAATTGCCGAGTTATTCTTTAACATTTTCAGGAAAGTTTTTTTTTTTTCCTGGTGAGTTACTGAGCTTTGATTGTTATAATTGATGAGCTGTTGCAGTCTAGTTTGTTAGTCTCGTTTGGGTTATTAAATTTTTTCTAAAACGCGTTTGGTTAGAATGCTTGTGCTTTTCATACCTTTACTTACTCCTCCGGTTCACATGCATATCTCTTTCTTTTGGGGTTGGTGGATGTTCTTTGTGTCACTGGTTTTATGTGGCATTACAATGCAATCAAAGTAATTTTAGGAATGAGGACTCTTTGGTGGACTCTTTGGGGAAAAGAATTGCAATTGTTGATCTCTCTCATTCATTAGGGGAAATTGGGGTTGAATTAAGATATAGAGGTTCTCAGAACTGTTAGAGATTGACTTGGTTTCATTCAGGCTTATCACAGAGATATTCTTGCAAAAAAATGAGACTGGTGATTAAATAACAAGTATGCAAGGCGTAAATCAGGAGATGGACTGAGATGTTTCAGAGAATGGAATCAAATTTTACCTATAAGGTCAAATCTCTAATGGAGTCTTGGGTCCAAGGTTGTGGTACAAAATTTCCGTTGAGTTGCATTGTATCTGGCAAGGCAGAGCTTCCATGCATTGTCCAGTGGCTGTGATACAGAAATATTTAGCTTGTATGCATTGGTGAATAGACTTGGAACCTAATTGACCCAAAAGGGAAAAACTCTTAATGGTGTCCTACGCCTAAACTTATTTAAACCACATAATATATGGCATTGGATTAAATCCCACACTTATTCGTTTTTTTAACTGAACAAATCAATTAACCTAAACCAGAAGACTTTTTGACATCTACTGACTGGGAGCATACACTCCAACACTAGCTTGATAAGCTAGTTCGCATGAATGTAATGCTGTTAAGTTCCCAACCTACTATTTAGGTAAGGGCTTGCAATAATGGGTGACAATTCTTGCTAAAAAGAACAGGGTAGGACGTAATCTGTTCAACAAATGAATCCCAAACCCAAACAGTACACTAACAAGTAATGATCCATACAAACAAATTCCAAATAGTAGCAAAATAAACCAAGTATTGGGGTTAAGGTCTTCAATGAGTGGCTAAAGTTCTCCATCAAAAGACCATTGCAGGACCTAACCTGATCCACATATAAACCCCAAACAGTACACTAATAAATACTATGCAAATAGATTCCAATAATGTCAAGAAAAATCTGTCAAGAGAAAAATATAAATAAATACTACTAATACTAACATAAATAAGTTCTACTGAACACAACTGCAGCAGTTTTCTCACAAAATCCTGGATTGGAGCCACATTACAGTGAATTGATGTTGGGAAATATGAAGAATTAAATGTGAATCTTTGAGTTGAATCACGGCGAGATCCATTGATAGAATCAATTGGATAATGTTTGGAGTGTGTTCTCCTTCCATTGGGGATGAACGTGGTATATTCACATGTTCAATTTCGACTTCGAATGAATGAGATATTCAAGTCTAAAGTTTGCCTAATTCAAAAGCCAAAATGAAACTAAAGGTAGCTAAAAGCATTTAGTCCCACATTGGCGATGAAAGTTTGAAGTGTTTAAATAGAGAAAAATGGGAACAAAGGGTGTGCCCTTTGGGTACTTGGAGTTTTCACGCGTGATTAGGGGGAAACCATGCCGACACGAGCGCGGCGGCTCCAGCGCCGGGAGCCGGGCCCGGGTTCCCTACCCGGTCTGGTTCTTTTTGAACCGGGTCTCACGGGCATGGGTTACAGCGGATCGCACCCGCTCTGCTATCCGGACCCTGCAACAGCCCAATGGCTGATAGAAAACCGCCGTGAAATGTTACAATGGTTATGCGGTTTCTGTTTAGAACGAACCGTTGCAACTGTTCAACAGAACCGTTGCAACTGTTCAGACGGATTTACCCTTCCTGGAGCGCTATAAATAACGCTCCTTTTCTCCCATTTCAAAACACAACAAAGCAACGTAGAACAAATTCCTTCTTCTGCAACTCAGATTCTAAAGTGGAAATTCTGCAACTCGGATTCTGATGTGACTTCCAACAGATTCTGAAGATTCGTTCTGAAAGAAATTCTTTAATAGAATTGTTGGCTGAATCTGTGACTTCCAAAGAATATTCTTCTATCTCCCTCCTTTCTCTACAGTGCTCCAAAGTAAAGACAAATATTCTCCCTGAAATTTGTCTTAGTTCTGCTGTTTTGATAATCCTGTGAAGGTTGTATCTTGGGAGACCAGCGTCCAGTAATCCGTTAGCACCGTAGCGAGGGACGTAATTGTCTTAAGGAGATTCGCTATAAGCGTACCTCACTCCAAGTACTGTATAAGTGAATTAATTTTCTTTATACAGAGGTTATACTGATATTCAGTATATTGAGACTGACTTATACCAGTCTAATTGGTGTTTAACTAAGGAAGGTAATTGAAAGGTGGTTCTATAATTAAGGTACGTTTATTGAACGAAAAACCTCCCACCTGATATTCACCGACCTGGCCAATTAGATCAATGACATTGATTAGTTGTCAGATTGATTCCTAGAACTAACAATCTTAAGACAATTACTAGTATTGAAGTTATTTCTGTTCTGCTTGAAATTACAGAAAATGTCTGAGACTAATCAAGACACCTTAAGTAAGGCACCAAACATGCAGATTCAAACTTTGATGCCTGCTCCACTTCCTAACCCGAAGCCAGAGAAGCCAGGAAAATTCGATGGCACAGAATTCAAGAGGTAGCAACAGAAGATGCTCTTCTACTTGACCACTCTGCATTTGGCCAAATTCTTACAAGAGGATCCTCCAGAACCTGGAACTGATCGAGACTCGGTCCTTGCAGTCGATGCATGGACTCAAGGTGACTTCCTTTACTGAAACTATATTTTGAATGGACTGGATGACTCTCTTTACAATGTCTACAGTCCAATCACAACGATAAAGAAATTATGGGCTAGTCTTGATAAGAAGTACAAGATTGAGGATGCTGGTACAAAGAAGTTCGTCGTAAGATAATTTCTAGAGTACAAGATGGTGGACAACAAGACTGTGATCAGTCAGATGCAAGAGTTCCAACTTATCTTGCACGAGATAGAGGCTGAAGGTATGAATCTACCTGAAAATTTTCAGGTTGCTACTATTGTAGAGAAACTCCCACCTGCGTGGAGAGATTTCAAGAACTACCTAAAGCACAAGCGCAAGGAGCTGAAGTTGGAAGATCTCATTGTGAGGCTTCGAATTGAGGAGGACAACCGAAAGTCCGAAAAAAGGAGCAGTAAGAACTCCTATGAAGCCAAGGCCAATGTGATCGAAGACTCAAAGGGGAAAGCGTCTACTTTCAAAGGTTTAAAGCGGAAGAAGACTGCCCAAGGATACAAAGGAAAGGTCCAAGAAGGCAAGAACATGCGCTTCAAAGGAACTTGCTACATCTGCAATAAAGAGGGACATAAGGCGAATAAATGTCACAGCCGTCTCAAAAAGAACAAGAACTATCCACGTGCAAACCTGACCGATCATGCGTCGCCAAGCCTTTCAGCTGTGGTGTCAAAAGTAAATCTGATGACCAACAATAAGGATTGGTGGGTAGACACTGGGGCTACTTGACACCTCTGCTCTAAGAAATTTTTATTCTCTGAATATAAAAAACTAGAGTAAGATGAGTAACTCTTCATAGGAAACTCAGCCGTCTCCAAGATTGAGGGAAAAGGAAAGGTCATCCTGAAGTGGACATCTAGGAAATAGCTTACTCTGAACGATGTGCTACATGTTCTAGATATCCGCAAGAATCTGATCTCTGAATCAATACTTAGTAAGAAAAGATTTAGAATGATTTTCGAATCAGATAAATTTGTACTTACTAAGGGTGGGATGTATGTGGGTAAAGGTTATCTTGTTGATGGCCTTTTTAAACAGTTGTGGACAAAAAATCTGTGTATTTGTACCCTAAGCTTATAAAAAAAGAAAAGTCTTCTGTTTATTTGCTTGAGTCTCCTATTTTATGGCATGTTAGATTAGGGCATGTAAATTACAAGTCTTAAAAAAAACTTGTCTAATCTAGGATATATTCCTAAACTCAACTTGGAAGAAATTCACAAGTGTTAGATTTGTGTTGAGGTCAAGTTCGCGAAAAATTTATTTCACTCAATTGATTGAAATACAGAACCTTTAGGGTTAATTCATAGCAATTTGTGTGACTTGAAGTTTACGTCAACTAGAGGCGGGAAAAGTATTTTATTATTTTTATTGATGACTGTACGAGATACTGTTATGTGTATCTTCTAAACAATAAGGATGAGGCAATGAATATGTTTATAACATATAAAGCCAAAGTTGAGAATCAACTCAACAATGATATCAAGATTCTAAAATCCGATCGAGGTGGAGAATATGAATCAAATGATTTTAGTGAGTTATGTACTAAATTTGGTATAATCCATCAAACTACAGTACCATATACTCCTCAACAAAATGGAATTACTGAAAGGAAGAATAAAACTTTGAAGGAGATGATCAATTCTATGCTCGTAAGTTCTGGAGCTCCGCGAACTTGTGGGGGAAGCTTTATTAACTGCAAATTATATTCTAAACAGAGTACCCCACAAGAAACTTGGTCTTATACCATTTGAGTTGTGGTATGGAAGGACACCTTCCTACCATTTCCTCAAATGTGGGGTGCCTTGCAAAGGTACTAGCACCATTGCCTAAAAAGACTAAGTTGGGAGCAAGAACTATGGACTGCATATTCATAGGCTATGCCTTGAATAGTAGTGCCTACAGATTTCTGGTTCATAAATTAGAAATACCAGATATTCATATAAACATGATTATCGAATTTAGAGATGCTGTGTTCTTTGAAGACATCTTTCCATACAAACTAGGAACAGATAAGACTTCTGGAAAAAGAACACATGAGATGGGATTCAGAGACAAAGCCCCTAGTAACCGATTGTTAATGCGGAAATCGAACCAAGAAGTCAGAGATCTAGAATCTCAAAATCTTTTGGTCCAGATTTCATAACATATTCTATGAAAGCGAGCCTCAAACATTTAAAAAGGTTACGTCTGCCCCAGAAGTACAAATGTGTAAAGAAGTTATAAATAGCGAAATAGAATCCATACTAAGTAATCATATTTAGGAATTGACAAATTTGCCTCCTAGCAGTAAACCAATTAGGTGTAAGTGAATTTTAAAAAGAAAATTAAAACCCGATGAATCTATCGATAAGTACAAGGCTAGATTCGTAGCCAAGGGCTATCGATAAAAGGAAGGACTTGACTACTTCTATTCACCAGTAATAAGAATAACCTCCATTCGGATGTTAATTGCAATTGCTGTATTGCATAACTTAGATATCCATCAAATGGATGTCAAAACTGCATTCTTAAACGGTGAATTAAATGAAGAAATATATATGGAAAACCTGAAGGATTTATAGTCAAGGGCCAAGAACACAAAGTGTGTAAATTGGTAAAATCCTTATACAGTTTAAAGCATGCTCCAAAACAATGACATGAGAAATTCGATAGTGTCATGATCAAAGATGGATTCACTATCAATGAATGCGATAAGTATGTTTACACTAAAACAGTTGGAAATGCATGTATATTATTTGTCTTTATGCAGACGACATGTTGAAACTTGGGACTAATATTGAAATTATTAAGTCCACTAAAAGAATGTTATCCAACAGTTTTGACATGAAGGATCTGAGGGTTGCTGATGTAATTTTAGGAATTAAAATCACAAAAACACCAGATGGAATCAGTCTATCTCAATCTCACTGCGTGGATAAGATGATAGAAAGATTCAAGGATCATGAGATAAATGAGAATATAAATCCTTTTCTCCCACACATCTACCTTCGTAAGAATACAGGAACTGGAGTACGCTAGTTGGAGTATTATCAGATTATCGAAAGTTTAATGTATTTAATGAGTTGCACTAATTCGATATTGCTTACGCTGTAAGCAAGTTAAGCAGATACACTAGTAACCCTAGTGATGATCATTGGACTGCTCTACTACGAATATTAGGTTATGTATCACATACCAAGGAATATGCCTTGAGATATAGACAATATCCACCTGTACTTGAAGGATACAGTGATGCTAATTGGATTGCAGATTCTGAGGAATCAAAATCAACTAGCGGATACATATTTACTCTAAGAGGAGCAGCGGTATCTTGGAAATCTTCCAAACAAACATGTATTACCCGTTCCATTATGGAATCAGAATTCATAGCCTTAGATAAGGCCGGAGAAGAAGCAGAATGGCTTCGACAATTTTTGGAAGATATACCATTATGGCCAAAGTCAGTGCCCGCTATATGCATTCACTGCGATAATCAAACAGCTATATCTAGGGCACAAAATTTTATATATAACGGTAAGTCTGGACATATTCGTTGTAGACATAATATCGTTAAGCAGTTGCTTTCAAATTGAATTATCTCTATTGACTTTGTCTCGTCAAAAGATAATTTAGCGGATCCGTTTACCAAAGGTTTAAGTGGAGAGCGTATAAACTGCGCATCGAAGGGAATGGGTCTAAAAGCCTAACCTTACCGAGTCAGCTTAATGGAAATCTCACTTAGCGATTGGAGATCCCACGGACTAAGTTCAAGAGGAAAAACTAATTATGATTGACTCAGCACTTAACGCTTTTAATGATGCCTATATCTTGTTATTAAAATAAGTGGAGCAGAGTAGACTACTCTTAATAGGACGATCACCTATGTGACTATAGAGCTGGGTCGGCTCTTTGGGAATTTCTATGGAGGCTGTTATTCCCTAAAGATACTCTCTGAAACTAAGAATGTCCAGGGCCAAAATGGACACAATTGAGAACCAAAGTTGATTTGGAAAGTTAATTTGTGAAGCTTGTTGACTTGGCTTACACTAACGGCTAACAGTTCAAGACTTAGTTCACTGATTAGCCAGTAAGTCTGATAAAGATTTTGCTATGGAAGTTCAAGACCTAGTTCACCTATCTTGATGCAGTTTTTTTTCTAAAGTACCTTTCACTATAGAGTCAGTCTCTTTGTGTGTCAATTCCTTGAATCTCTATTTATTGTGGGGGATTGTTGGGAAATATTAAGAATTAAATGTGAATCTTTGAGTTGAATTATGGTAAGATCTGTTGATAGAATCAATTAGATAATAGTTAGAGTGTGTTCTCCTTCCATTGGGTGTGAACGTGGTATATTCACATGTTCAATTCCGACTTCGAATGAATGAGATATTCAATTCTAAAGTTTGCCTAATTCAAAAGCCAGAAGGGGACTAAAGGTAGCTAAAAGCATTTAGTCCCACATTGGCCATAGGATGGAAGTTTGAAGTGTTTAGAGAAAAATAGGAACAAAGGGTGTGCCCTTTGGGTACTTGGAGTTTTCGCGCGCAATTTTTGGTAACCATTTCAAAGCGCGCGCCGGCGGCCGGCCGGTTTGGGCGCGGGTCCCGGGTCGGGGCCCTGGTTCGGGTTCCCTACCCGGTCCTGTTCTTTTTGAGCTGGGTCTCACGGGTATGAGTTACAGCAGATCACACCCTCTCAGCTATTCGGACCCGCAACAGCGAACGGTTGATAGGAAATCGTCGCGAACCGTTACAACGGTTGTGTGGTTTCTGTCTAGACCGAACTGTTGCAACGGTTCAGACCGAACCGTTGCAACTGTTCAGACGGATTTGTCCTTCTTGGAGCGCTATAAATAGCGCTCCTTTTCTCCCATTTCAGAACACAACAAAACTCAACAAAGCAACGCAGAACAAATTCCTTCTTCTGCAACTCGAATTCCGAAGTGAAAATTCTGCAACTCGGATTCCAAAGTGACTTCTAATAGATTTTGAAGATTCGTTCTGAAAGAAGGCTCAGAAAGTTTAACAGATTCTTTAATAGAATTGTTGTCTGAATCTGTGACTTTCAAAGAAGAATATTCTTCTATCTCCCTCCTTTCTTTACAGTGGGTGTTCCTCTATGACAAATATTCTCCTTGAAATTTATCTTGGTCCTACTGCTGTGATAATCCTGTGAAGGTACTGGTTAACTCGACCGTATGGTGATTTGGTAGTGCTATCCAAATTCTATGAAAGAGTGTTGTATCTTGGGAGGCTAGCATCCAGTAATCCGTTAGCACCGTAGCGGGGGACGTAATTGTTGTGCGCAGGACAACCTCTCTAAGGAATCCACCAACCAGGCGGAGACAGATGCAGCCGGAGACGTACCCAACACGACAAGAACAGAGAAACAATAGAGAAAAATAATCGACACAGTATTTAATGAGGTTCGGTAACGTGCCTACGTCCTCGGGGCAAGGGAGAGAGAGTTTATTGATTCAACAATCAATTATAACTTATTCCTTCTTCAAGGAATTTTTAATGGAGATTTTCAGTGGGATACAATATATGAGGGCTCTAGCCCTTATTTATAGCCACAGAGTCCCTAGGTATTAGGAAACCCCAGCTGGATTCGATCCCAAATAGAAAAGGAATCCGAATCCCAAAAGAAAAGCTAAAACGCGTCTGTCGGTCGACCGGCCGGTCGACCGACCGATGCCTCGATCGACCGTGCGGTCGATTGGACCCAAACCGAGAGCAGCCTGCTTTCAGTCGGTCGACCGGGCAGTCGACCGTTCTATGCCACGGTCGACCGGGCAGTCGACCAGGCTAACCCTGTGCACGTCATGCACACCGGTTGACCGGGCGGTCGATTGGCCTTCTCCATCGGTCGACCGTGCGGTCGACTGTGAGCTAACTTGGCCTGCTTCAATGCGCCGTCTTGCTCCTTTGTCTTCCGATCTTTGTGCTACCTTCCGATGTCTTCTCCATCTCTCTCTCCCTACAATTCTCCACCTCGGTGAAGATTTTTCAAATCTGAGCCGATCTCTAACGAACTTCAGTCTATCACCTGGCAAAATCGACACACGATCTCGGCGAAATCGACACACGATCTCGGCTTGAGCGCTACGGACGAAATCGACACACGATCTCGGTGAAATCGACACACAATCTCGGCTTGGAACCTTTAGCTCAGCTATCAACTGGGTGCACCACATATGCCTTCCCTACACTTCACCTTAGGAGAACTACCATACGAGCCGACCAACGAACGTATCTCCTACTCATCAAATACATAACCTCACGAATAACTCATCATGAGTCAACATTGACTCTCCAACTGACTAGCTCTATCCAGTCTACATGTCTTCAGCTGACGGTCCAACCAAGTCTGAGTGGAGCACACCGAACACCATCATCGGCTTCAAAAAACTGATGCACAACCCCCTTATACAAGCTTAACCATCTTTTCACCAGAAGATCAACTGTTCATCGAGATCACAATGCTTCACCTCTTCATGAAGTCCTAATCAGCTTCTCGAGAACCCAAACAGCTTCATACGGATTGCATCACCAAATGTGGCTGCGCCTTTACGGCTGCCTACGTACCTTGCCCAAGGGATCAAGCTAACCGTAGTTCATTGAAATGAGCTCCATCAAGCTCAAATACCTGTACCTGAATCTTCAGCAGCGAACCTATCTGGCTGAGTCATATGAGCTCCTCACTACCGTTATGGAGAATAACGGCCTTCAACTTGAGCTTGTCGCGGTCACAAGCTTGAGATTCATGCTTCTTTACCCACGTGTGTGGTTTTACCTTGGTTCCAATGGCTGCAAACAATTCGACATTCTCATCAATGTCTTCAACCTGTTCAGTATCAATCCTGGCTTTATGATCTCTATCCGGTGTCACATCCGGTGAAGTCTTTACTGATACCGAACCAACTGGAGATGGTGAGTAGCATCAACCTCCACCCGCTGCGATACTTTCTTGGTCTTTGTCCTCTCCACCTGCTGAGAGACGGTAGACTTCAACACTGAAGTCTCATCAAACGTGACATGCGGGCTCAACACGATTTTCTTGTTTTCGGGGTACCATAACCTATAGCCTTTCATATTTCTCTTGATACCTAGAAACACAAATTTCTTTACTCGCGGATTCACTATGCCATCTTTAGCACTAAAGTAGGTCGGACTTCCAAATTCCCATAGCAAACCATGATCTTGAGCAGCTTTCCCAGACCAAATTTCCAATGGAGTTTTACCTCCTATCGCGGTCGATCCATTTATGAGATGGCTAGCATGCACAATCGCCTCAGCCCAAAACGATTTGTCTAATCTTGCATTAGACAACAAGCACCGAACCTTCTCCAGCAAGGAACGGTTTATTTCCTTAGCCAACCCATGTATACCTTCTGTGAAGTGAGTACCAATACCAGTGTTCTGGCCAAGTCGTAGGAATTGGTTCATGTCTCTTTCAACATTATCAATCTGTAGCTCCTTGATCTTTCTACCGGTCTGCTTCTCCATTTCTTCCTTTTCACTTCACCAACATATCTAGGGCTTCACACCTTTCTCATGGGATATATCCAACAATGCCTAGATAAACTATCAATAAAAGAGATAAAGTACCTATGACCTCCAAGCGATGCAGTCTTAGCAGGTCCCCAAACGCTTACGTGAACACAATCAAGAAGACCTTCTGAGCGGTGAGTACTGGTGCTGAATTTCATCTTCTTCTTGTCCAGAACGCTGTGTTCACCCTCCAAGTTGCAGGTAGCAGCACCTTCCAATGATTCTTCTTTGCAGGAGCTTGCAAAGACTTTTCACCTTCATGTTCGACCTTCACCTGTCAGACATTTGTGCAACCATCATCTGAAGAACTAGAAGTCTCCACCTGACCTGTAACCGTACTACCCTTCAAGTAGTAGAGATTTCCCCGGCGGACACCCTTCATAACCACCATTGAGCCTTTGGTCATCTTGAGAACACCATCTCGTATTGATACCACAAGGCCTAATGCTTCCAAAGCACCAACAGAGATAAGATTCCTTTTGAGTTGAGGTATATACATCACCTCCTTCAATTCTCGTACTATCCCATCTTCCATCTTGATATGGACTGTACCCATCCCTTCTATATTACACGGATGATCATCACCCATGACCGTGTAACATCCATCTAGCTTCTCAAAACTAGAAAACCAGGCCCTGTTCGGGTACACATGATAGGTGACTCCGGTATCTAAGATCCACTCAGCCTTATCTGAGTAATCAACAGTAGGAGTAGTAACAGAGAGAGAGGATACCGATGAGTTTGAATCCGATCCATCCTCTTTTGCGAGATTCGCCTCGGTGTTTGACTCCATCTTGCTTTTGGCCTTCGAGCAATTAACTTTCCAGTGCCCTAGCTCCTTGCACAAGGCGCACTGATTCCTCTTTAGATCTCTGAAGCCTGATCTGGACTTTGATCTTCCCTGATCATCTCTTCCCTTTCTATTAGAACTCATGCCTCTTACTGCCAATGTCTCTGCTGTTGTGTTCTCTGAAGAAGACAGTCGGTCCTATCTCCTTGCTTCATAACTCACAAGAGCAGCAGACACCTTACTGTAGTTAAGGGATTTTCTTCCATTGATTAATGTAAGAGTAAAAGTCTCATACTCTTCCCTAGGAAGAGAATTCAATAGGATTACCGCCTTATCCGCTTCATTGGTCTCCACATTCACATTAACTAGATCTGTAAGAAGCCTTGTGTAGCGATTCAAGTGTTCATTGATGGAGCATCCTCTTTGCATCTGAAAATTATAAAGCTTACTCTTCAACTGCAACCACGATTCTATGCTTTTCGTCAGATACTTCTTCAGGATCTCCCACAGCTGCCTCGCTGATGTCTTATGCAACACATGATACTTGATGTCTTGTGTCAGACAAAACCTGATCAAGCCACACGCCGTACGGTTCATCTTGTCCCAATCTTCTTCCGTTAATGTGCGCTTCTTCTCCAACCGTAGAGTGTCTTCGAGGTTTAATGCCGTCAGCGCATCTATCACCTCACACCTCCACATACCGAAGTTGTTCGTGCCTTTAAACTTCACCACATCAATCCTCAGCAGATGTGGATTCATGAATTTTTCATCAGATGTACCTTCTCAGCCATCTTCTCAATTGATTCCTCAAAGCAATGCGGAAACAAACGGAGTTAGATAAATAAACTGGATAAAGATAGGATCTTTACCTCCACGCGAAACCCTCGAAGAGTTTCCGCAGCAATCTACTCCTCCAAACTGATTCCTCGAGCAATCTACACGCTGTTTTGAGATCGATACACGATCCCACAAACAGTCCCAACGCTGCTCTGAGATCGACACCCGATCTTCGCCAAACAGCAATTGATGCCCTTGGAACCAACACACGATCCCACGACGAACCTGGGATGCTCTGATACCATTTGTTGTGTGCAGGACAACAACCTCTCTGAGGAATCCACCAGCCAGGCGGAGACAGATGCAGCCGGAGATGTACTCAACACGACAAGAACAGAGAAACAATAGAGAAAAGCAATCAACACAGTATTTAACGAGGTTCGGCAACGTGCCTGCGTCCTCGGGGCAAGGGAGAGAGTTTATTGATTCAATAATCAATTACAACTTATTCCTTCTTCAAGGAATTTCTAATAGAGATTTTCAGTGAGATACAATACATGAGGGCTCTAGTTCTTATTTATAACCACAGACTCCCTAGGTATTAGGAAACCCCAGCTGGATTCGATCCCAAACAGAAAAGAAATCCGAATCCCAAAAGGAAAGCCAAAAGTGTCTGTTGGTCGACCGGCCGGTCAACCGACCCATGCCTCGGTCGACCGGACCCAAACTGAGAGCAGCCTGCTTTCAGTTGGTCGACCGGGCGGTCGACCGTTCTATGCCATGGTTGATCGGGCTAACCCTGTGCACGTCGTGCATACCGGTCGACCGGGCGGTCGACCGGCCTTCTCCACCGGTCGACCGTGCGGTCGACCGGGAGCTAACTTGGCCTGCTTCAATGCGCTGTCTTGCTCCTTTGTCTTCCGATCTCTGTGTTACCGTCCGATGTCTTCTCTATCTCCTCTCCCTACAGTTATTGTTTTAAGGAGATTCGCTATAAGTGTACCTCACTCCAAGTACTGTATAAGTGAATTAATTTTCTTTATACAGGGGTTATACTGATATTCAGTATATTGAGACTGACTTATACTAGTCTAATTGATGTTTAACCAAGGAAGGTAATAAAAAGGTGGTTTTGTAATTAAGGAACGTTCTATTGAACGGAAAACTTCCCACCTGATATCCACCGACCTGGCCAATTAGATCGGTGATATTGATTAGTTGTCAGATTGATTCCTAGAACTAACAAATGATATGTGCACCCGCCCATGCATGTGCACTTTTTCCTTGACTTTATTAATTTAAAATGACATAATGACATGCAATGAAACATGTAGATATTTTGATAAATCTGTTCCACAGTTTATGCAATTGAAAGTAGCCAGATATTTTTTGTTTTTGTTTCAGGGTATATAAATATTTTGGCAACTTTGATTACTTGCTATATACTATTCACAAAATATGAACATGTAGACTGAGTGGGTGTTAAATCAAGAATGATAAATACTCAACCAGTAAAACCGATAATTAATCTAAATGAATATAAAAGTTTAAAGTTAAATTAAGATTATAATCAGAATTAAATTAAAAACATCTTATTATGTTCTAATTATGACAAATTAGGATATAATGATTTTGGGTGGTTGTAGAAGTTGTAGGGAGATGAAATTACTAATTTTGAACATCATAGTTTCCCTCTTTTCACTTTATTTTTATTTTTTTAGGTTTCATTAAGTTTCATCCAAAACTTACCAAAATTGTTTGAAACTTACCGAAATTGGCCGATACCCAATGCATACCAGCCAAAACTTAATGAAGCCAAACATCATGGTAGTTTCGGACCACTACTCATTGAAACCAAGACGAACGGCAGATACTGAGACAAAACTGACAAAACCTCATGCATGAAATATATCATGAGGTTCATGCAATGCATGTGCTTATATAATACAATCATAGAGTTTCCAGTAGGAGATGTTATCATAACGTATGAACATGAAAGCATTCTTCTCCTAGGTACAAAGAGATAAAGTTGTTTCGTTTGACCTGTGGATATTTTCATTTTGTTCATACCTTCCTTTCATAACCAGAAATATGCAAATGTCTCCTCTGGTAAACCACATTCTAGTAGCTTACTGTTTCCAAGCTGAGGCACTTCAAGTTTCCCAAATGTTATATGTATGGAGCTTGCTGTTCTACAGTATCTTTAGTGGTGCAGCTTACTGTATCTAAGTTTCTTTAGCCATCCTGGATCAAGTCAACCACTCAGTCCATTGCCCTTCTGTAGCAAAAGTAGGCCCAAGAAGTATAAACTACAAATAAATTAGGTTCAATCAGAAGTTCCCAGCAACTAAACTACCAATGAGCCTGCTTCATTTAAGGGCATGTTTGGATTCATGGAAGTGGGAAGGAAATAGGAAGTGGGAAAACTCATTTTCCATTTTCCTTGTTTGTTTTGAAACGGAAACGAGAAATGGGAAAACTCTTTTTCTCTTTACCCTTTTCCCTTTTACACATCCCTTTTACAGTACCATTTTCCCACTTTCAGGATGCTACAGTTAATTTTGTGGTTATGTAAATCTTACTTGTAATAAGTTGTAGCTTAATGCATTAAATTTTGATGTCATGTAAATCCCACTTGTAGTTCAGTTTAGGAGTGGCAATTGGGTCGGGTCGGGTCGACCCGACCCGATTACTGCTTGACCTGTATAATAATTGGGTTGGGTCGACCTGGCCCGATTGTTATAGGGTCAAAAATTCAGACCCAGACCCGACCCAGACTTAGTCGGGTTGACCTGACCTGACCCGTGACCCGACCCGTTTGACTCGATTATTAAACCTTAAATACAATTTTTTTACACTGTATTACTAAATTGTTAGGTGGTGTAGTTGGTCATTACACTAAACTCACACACTAAAGGTTACGAGTTCGAAACTGGGCTCACACATATTTTTTGACAATTTAATTTAGGCGAAGGGGAGGAGATGAGGGCGGCGGAAGAGAGATCGAGGGGAGGAGGCCGAGGAGAGAGAATAATTGGGGCTGGCGGGTCTGTGGGTTCGGGTCGACCCTACCCATTTAATAATCAGGTCAGACTGGTCGACCCAATTACGACCCAAACTCGATTAGCCTAAAACCAGACTCGGTAACTCCGGGTCAGGTCGCGTCTGGCGGGTCGCGACCCGTCTGCCACCCCTAATTCAGTTACAGTTCAAAAATGTTATTTCAGAATTAACATTTACTTTAATATTATTTTGTGATCAACTTTCCCACTCACTTTCACATTACAACCAAATACCGAAAAATACAATATACTTTTTCATTCACTTTCACATTACAACCAAACACCGGAAATGAAAAATTGCACAAATCCCAATTTTCACTACACTTTCACATTTCTCATCCTCATTTCTCACTTACACTTTTTCCTCTCACTTTCATTAAACCAAACTGGCCCTGAATAATTCTCATTGTGAGCAGGAATTATGTCCATGTACTATATTGCTTTTGCTACTTTCCCAATATTGAGTTTTCTTAATTCCTAATTTTTATCCATATTTACAACTTATATTCTATAATTTGTACATTAATATTTTCTTTTAACAAAATCATTAATTAATATTGTATTATCTAAGAATTAAGAAACGCTGGAACCTAATTTATGATGCCAATTATGTATGCACAGGATCAAGAGTTATAGATATATGCATAGGGCCATCCTTTGTGATAGGTCTCAAGTCTAACTTGATTAGGAATAACTTATTGAAATAAATGCATGTGATTCTTGTCAGTTATGTATATGGTTGTATTTGTATCTTTACCTCTTTTTTATGGTCCATATAAGCTTTCTTCATACTCTTTTGTTATTGGTGTTTTTGTCACAAAACCTACCTTTAGATTTTTAATTATTTTTAATCTGTCTTTTGGGCAAGTAAACACCTCACACTTAACCTTGTCAATGAATGACAAACTATCCTGATCTTTCCTCCATGCACATGAAGTTTATAGTAAACTGTATTAATTTACTTATATAAATTATATGTTTTTAGAAGTTTTTTACTATATAATTATATCTAATTTTTACTAATTCTTTTCAGAGAAATATATATTCATTTGTCAAAAGATTTTTCAAATAAGATCTTGTTAGCATGCTATGATAGTAGTCAAGGTATTGATTTTTGGGCATTTTAAAGTTTCCTAATAGTCTCGTATTATGTATCAGAAAGAGTGTCTTACAAGTTTTACATGCAATACGGTATAAGTGTCTTAAACCAATTCCCTCGGTCACAAGTGTCCCACTCATATATGAAGTGTCTGTGTTATGGTTTGGCCAACAAGGATTTCTTTATAGCTATGCTTAGCAGTTTAATTAATTAATTAACTATTATTACTATTATTATTATTATTTTGTGTAATATCTGCAAAAGAAATGATAATGAACATGTACCTTTTCTTTAAAACCATTTATCATACATGTACGTTTCAGTGAGGTAGGCATGAAAATCAATATGAAGTACAATTTATTGTTGGACTTCCAAATTTGGCTTTTTCCTGAGATTGGTTGAATTTTATTGATGGTCTTTTTGAAGTTGATGCTCTTGATGCTGTATTTCAACTAACCATCGGCTAGGAAAAGCAAGTTGTTTCTGTCAACTTATTTCTTTGTTGTTTATGCATTTTTATGCTTTAATATCCAAGGTTCCTTATACTGTGAATTTTTTTTTGCCAAAATATAGGTTTGCATCTGATATTTTCCATGACCTGCACGAGCAAGTCATGGTTACTTCTGCAAGAGGGCGGAAACTATTGACCCGGATACAGCACCTTGAAACATCACTACCGTCATTTGAGAATGCCCTTCGAGGTCAAAGAAGTCACATACATTTTGCTTATGTAGCAGGTATGCCTCCAATAAATGCTCTATATATTATCTCTGCAATTATAATGCAAACCCCTTTTTTTTGGTGAAAAGAAAGTGAGCCTGACTTCCTTGCTCTAGCAAAAGCCCAAAATCCAATCTCACTGACTCATGCAACTGCGTGGGCATGGTACTCTCCGTAAGTTTCGGAGATAAAACCATTAGACCCGTAGTTTTCCATGTAGTCCTCTGTGGTATTCCCCTCCAGAGTTATGTAGGAACCTTTGTGATCAGCAAACGTTAGCAGCCAGACCATGAAGTCCGGACCCTGTCTTGATAGCCTGAACAACAATCATCAAATCCCCTTCAAGCCAAAGACGCGTAGCACCTAAGACTGTTAGGGCACGATGAAGACCACTCCACGTGCCAACTACCTCTGCCAAAGGCATTGACACACCAAGTGGGAGACTCTTCCCGAGAAGTAATCTGCCATCATTATCACGAATAGTGAACCCAGCCCAACCACAGCCATTGTGTCCATGCATCAACATTCAGTTCAATGACCCTGAAGCGGGGGCCCGCCAATGATGAGATGCAAAGGTTGATGTGGGATGTGAGCCACTCCAGCTAGTGTCAGTACATCTATGTGTTAGAAATAATTTTATATTTCACATTAAAGTGGTCCATATATTAGTGTTGTCTATGGTTTTTTAAAAATAATTAAAATTGACCAAGGGTATTGTGGTCATTTATCTTGATGGAGAGGTTACTGCAGTTAATTAAAGGGTATTATGGTCATTTACCTTGATGGAGAGGTTACTAACTGCAGTTTGGGAGTAACTAAAACTCCTGTATAAGAAAGGTCTTCTCTCTCTATGTTCCTACATAAGTTTTTCTTTATCCATCAAAAGAGAATACACAACTTTACAGAAAGGGAATAAAGGGAGAGAGACAACCTTTTCTCAAAGTTTTTTTTTAATCAAGATATTAATCATGGAACCATGTATGTTTTAAATTACTTTTAAGAATAGTGAAAATGCGTAAAGTTTCAGATTCTGGATTTACGTTTATGCAATTTAGGGCATAGAAGTAAGTTTTAATTATTGTTTTCTTTGCCATTAAAATTGCCATTAAGTTTTAACATGTGGTATCAGAACAAATTCAGGTTCAGAAACTCATGTATTTTCCATTAAGTTCTTTATTTTTAGGGTTCTTATGGAATTAAATTGGGTTTTTTTTTTTTTTGGAAATTGAGAAATAGGAAGGCTTAGGGTAAAATAAATTTAAGAAAATATATTGGGTTTAGAAATTGAAGGCCGTAGTTGAATTTTCTTATGCTGAAAATGCAAAATTTTAAGAATCCAGAAGATTTTTTTCAAGAAAAATTCCAGAAATTCAGAATAAAAATCTTTCCTAAAATTTCCAGAAAAAAGGGTTTAACAATTAGGGTCGAATTGACCAAATTTTGACCTTAGTGTACGTGAAATGTGTATAGATTTCTAAAATATAATTTTCTTTTAAAAAAATATAAAATGTCTACTTAGGACAAAATTATAGTTATTATTTAAGTTTAATAGCTATATTATGTATAATTTGTTAGTCACCAAAGTGGCCAAATTAGAATGATTATCCTATAGATATCAAACTAAATAAGAATTCAATTACTCATGATCGTTAGATGCCTTGGTGAAATGACATGATGTATTGGACATGAGTAATTTGAAGTTCATATGTTATAGGATAGTTAAGGATCGCCCAAAGTTAGATTAGTTAATCCTATAATTATGAACATAACTGAGGTTAATTAATGTACTTGATTAGATGCCTTAGTGAGATGACATGATGTATTGGACATGAGTAATTTGAAGTTCATATGTTATAGGATAGTTAAGGATCGCCTAAAGGTAGATTAGTTAATCCTATAATTATGAACATAACTGAGGTTAATTAATGTACTTGATTGGATGTGTTTAGTATATCCAAAGATAACAAAGATGTCTAACGAAAGTACATCTGATTACCAATTAAAAGAGTTGCATCAATTAAGTTTAATTAGCGTATATTGTTATATCTCCCAAAGGAGATTTTCAATATACATTTATTTATTTTTAATAATAAATTTAATATCTGAATCTGAAATTATGTAGTTGATATAAAACTAAAAGCATCAATGTGTAAGCATAATTTTTTGTTTTTGCAGCATATGCTCTTCACGCCTCATCTGTTGTTAAGTTTAATGAGTTCAATTATAATGAATGGAGTGAGCAAGTCGAGTATTACTCGGGTGTTCAAAATCTCGACCTTGCACTCATGACAGAGAAACCAACTGATTTTTACGGAGAACAGCACTGATGAGGAAAGGTCTTTGCATAAAGAATGAGAGAGATCGAATAGATTGAGCCTGAAGTTTTTACGGATGACAATGGTGAGCGAAATCAAGGCCTTATTTCCTGCCACAGAATATGCTAGGGAATTTATGAGATTACTCAAAGAGACTTCTTAGTCTGAGGTTGCTGACAAGTCCCATACTAGAGCATTAATGAGTAGGCTGACCACCATGAAGTATGATGGTTCTCGTAATATGTATGAACATGTGACGGAGATGTCAAATATAGCAACAAGAATTAGAAACATGGGAATGTGGACGATAGTTTCCTTGTTTAGTTTGTCATTAACTCTTTACCTCAGTTTAGTCCATTTCAAATTAATTATAATACAATTAAAGATAAATGAAATATGACTGAACTTCAAACTAAGTTAGTTCAAGAGGAGGAAATATTGAAGAAACAAGGAGATCATTTTGTTAATTTTGTGGGCTCGTCTGGAGTCAAGAGAAAATTCAACAAGTATGGAAAGGGCAAAAGACCACTGAAGATTAACGAGTCTTCTGCCCAAATCCATAAGAAGGATAAAACTAAAAAAAAGTGTCATTTCTGCAAAACGTTGGGTACTATATGAGGGATTGCCTGAAATGTAAGGCATGGTTTGAAAAGAAAGGTAAGTTTAGTGCCTTTGTATGTTTCGAATCATATTTGTCAGAAGTCCCTTATAATACTTGGTGGATTAATTCTGGATGTACCAATCATATTTCCACTACTTTGCAGGGATTCCTTATGACCCAGAGCATAAATGACAATGAAAGATTTGTGTACATGGAAAATCGTGTCAAAGCACGAGTTGAAGCCGTTGGAACCTATCGTTTAATTTTAAATACTGGACATCATTTAGATTTGTTTAATACTCTTTATGTACCGAAGTTATCCCGTAATTTAATATCTTTATCTAAACTTGGTTTAGAAGGATATTCTTTTAAGTTCGGGAATGGATGTTTCAATTTATTTAAATATAATTGTTTAATTGGTTCTGGTGTGCTTTGTGATGGATTGTATAAATTACATCTTGATAATTTGTTTGCTGAGACATTATTGACTCAACAATATAGTATAGGAACAAAACGTGCTTCTGTGAATGAGAAATCTGCTTATTTATGGCTTAAAAGTTTAGGCCATATATTAAAGGAAAGAATTCAAAGATTAGTAAAGAATTAAGTTTTATCTGATTTTGATTTTACTGATTTAGGCATTTGTGTGGATTGTATTAGGGGAAACAAACCTCATCCACAGTTAAGAAAGCAGGCACTAGAAGCACAGAACTCCTTGAATTGATACATACCGATATATGTGGTCCTTTTGATGTACCTTCTTTTAGTGGAGAAAACTATTTCATCACTTTTATAGATGACCTTTCACGTTATGGATGTCTATTTATTGCATGAAAAATCTCAATCTGTCAATATCCTAGAGGTATTCATTAATGAAGTTGAGAGGAAATTAGATAGAAAAGTGAAAGTAGTACGGTCAGATAGAGGTGGTGAATTTTTATGGTAAATACAATGAATCTGGACAATGTCCAGGTCCATTTGCTAAATTCCTGGAAAGTCTAGGTATTTGTGCTCAATACACAATGCCGGGAACACCGCAACAAAACGGTGCTGCAGAAAGGCATAACTGTACATTAATGGATATGGTTAGGAGTATGCTGCGTCATTCCTCGTTATCCTCATCATTGTGGATATATGCATTAAAGACTGATGTATATTTATTAAACAGGGTTCCTAATAAGACAGTTCCAAAGACTCCTTTTAAACTATGAACAGGAAGGAAACCCCAGTTTAAGGCACCTACATGTTTGGGGTTGCCCTGCAGAAGTCAGAGTTTATATTTCACATGAAAAGATACTTGATTCAAGAATGATTAGTAGATTTTTTATTGGTTATCTAGAAATATCCAAAGGGTATCAAAGGGTATCATTTTTACTGTCCTAGCCATAGTACGAGAATAGTTGAAACTAGAAATGCAAGGTTCATTGAAAATGGTGAAACTAGTGGGAGCGTTGAACCACGTAAAGTGGATATTCAAGAAGCCATCCCTAGACCTATGACTTCTGCTGAAGTTGTGGTTCCTGTAGTTGTCAGAGTTCTGATAACAGTCAAGAACAACAAATAATTGAGCAAATACTTCCTGATAATGAAACAATCAATGATCTTATAATGGATGAGCCACATGAAGTAGTAAATGACAACAAGAAGTGACATTAAGAAGATCTTAAAGACAAAGAAGTGCCATTATTGATGGTTATGTGGTTTATCTTCAAGAGTCAAAACTTGACTTGGGAATTTAAGCAGATCCAATTTCATTTTCACAAGCCATTCAAAGTGATAATTCTATAAAGTGGTTAAACGCCGTGAAACAAGAGTTAAAATCAGTGGAATACAATGAAGTCTGGGATCTAGTAATATTGCCTAAAGATTGTAGAACAGTCAGGTGTAAATGGGTCTTTAAGACCAAGCGCGACTCTAATGGCAATATTGAATGGTGCAAGGCCAGACTTGTTGCCAAAGGTTTCACTTAGAAGATGGTATTGATTATAACGAGACTTTTTCGCCGGTTTCCTCAAAGGACTCGTTTAGAATTATTATGGCAATGGTGGCTCATTATGATCTAGAGATTCATCAAATGGATGTAAAAACTGCCTTTCTGAATGAGAATTTAGAAGAAGTGTACATGGAACAACCTGACGGTTTTCCAATTGAAGGGAAGGAACACACAGTGTGTAAATTAAAGAAATCAATATACGGACTGAAACAACCTTCCAGGCAATGGTATCTCAAGTTTAATGGTACCATTACCACTTTCGGATTTAAATAAAACACTGTTGATCGGTGTATATATCTGAAGGTCAGTAGGAGCGCATTTGTAATTCTAGTTCTATATGTTGATGACATTTTGCTTGTTACTAATGATCTTGGCATGATGTATGAAACCAAGAAGTTTCTCTCTAAGAACTTTGAGATGAAGGATATAGGCAAGGCATCTTATGTGATTGAAATTTAAATTATTCATAATAGATCACAAGGATTGTTGGATTGTCTCAGAAAGCTTATATCAAAAAAGTTCTGAAGAGATACAATATGGACAAGTGCTCTGCGAGTCCAATTCCAATTCAAAAAGGTGATAAGTTGAGCTTTAAGCAATGTCCACAGATTGAATTGGAACGTAAGCAAATGGAGCATATTCCTTATGGATCTGTCGTCGGAAGTTTAATGTATGCTCATACATGTACCGGACATTAGTTTTGTGGTAGGTTTGCTGGGCAGATATCAAAGTAGTCCTGGAATGGATCATTGGCGAGCTGCAAAGAAAGTGTTAAGATATTTACAAGGGACGAAAGATCATATGCTTATCCATAGGAGATCCGATTATCTTGAGTTATTTGGATATTTAGATTTAGATTTCGCTGGTTGTGGGGACACCAGGAAATCCATATTTGGCTATGTTTTTATGTTAGTTGGAGGAGCAGTTTCGTGGAAGAGTGTGAAGCAGTCTGTCATTGCTGCTTCCACTATGGAGGCTGAGTTTGTGGCATGCTTTGAGGCTATAGTTCAGGGATTATGGCTGAGGAATTTTATTTTAGGACTTGGGATTGTCGATAGTATTGCCAAGTCACTGAAAATTTATTGTGATAATGGCGCAACAGTATTCTTCTCTAAAAATGACAAATATTCAAAAGGTGCTAAACATATGGAATTGAAAATTTTTGCCGTTAAAGAAGTTCAGAAACAAAGAGTGACTCTTGAGCATATTAGCACCAATTTTATGATAGCGGATTCACTGACTAAAGGGCTATCACCTAAGATCTTTAGTGAGCACGTTGAAAGGATGGGTATTATTGCCTGTCATGATTGATTTATAATGTATTGTATATGTTCCTTGTCATTATGTTAAATAAAGCTTTTTATGTTTAGTCACTCTGAGCTTTTGATGTATTGTTTCTGATTGATATAAGTTATTCTGTTATATGTTTCTTTATATTATGTTGTTTTGTATACATAAATGATAAAGATGACAGAATTTGTCGTTGATAAGGGCATTACTGTTGGACCATTAAGAATTATTAAAGATTGTTCTGAGTATAGAATTTGTAACGTGATACATGGAAGGGACTGTGTTGTTATGACATACGACCGCCATGATCCTCATCATGGTTCACAGTCGCGGTCTCGGCTGTCGACTCGGCGGGCATTGAGACGGATCGGTCTCGGCGACTCGGATCGGTATCGGGCGATACGCGCAAAACGCTACGTAGAAAGCTCAAAAAATTCTGAAAAAATCACGACAAATCTTAAAAAATATAGATATCCGCATTCATGTATTACATGTCCAAAATATATCACCTAGCACACTAAACATAAAGCGAAAGTATAAATGCACGCGTCATCGGTTGAAGCATATCAAAATATATGTACAATATAATAAATTGCACAAACTACATTCATAAATACATGCTAATGTAGTTATTTCCATATTGAATTGCGATGAGGTACAAAATCATCATCATAATGACGAGTCGACCGAGTCAACTCTGATTCTCAGCCGAGTCGGTCTCCTCTGAGTTGAGTCGACCGACTCGTGACTCGGACTCGTCTCGGAGCGGGCCGAGACGTCTCCGACTCGGCCGAGTCTTTGAACCGTGATCCTCATGGGTTCTTGCTCAATAATGTTTATATTCTGACCATTTTAAGATATGAACTTTGGCTAGTTATTATTGTGTACACATTATGTATTATTTCTGAAATATAAAGTTACATGGTATTATATGGACCAAGCGGGAGAATGTTAGAAATAATTTTATATTTCACATTAAAGTGGTCCATATATTAATGCTGTCTATGGTTATTTAGAAATAATTAAAATTGACTAAGGGTATTATGGTCATTTACCTTGATGGAGAGGTTACTGCAATTAATTAAAGGGTATTATGGTCATTTTCCTTGATGGAGAGGTTACTGCAGCTAATGAAATAACTGTAGTTTGGGAGTAACTAAAATCCTGTACAAGAAAGGTTTTCTCTCTCTATTTCTATTTAAGTTTTTTTTTTTATCCATCAAAAGAGAATACACAACTTTACAGTAAGGAACAAAGGGAGAGTTATAACTTTTTCTCAAAGTTTTTTTTATGCAGATATTAATCATAGAACAGGTATGTTTTAAATTGCTTTTAAGAATAGTAATAATGCATAAAGTTTCAGATTCTAGATTTTTGTTTATGCAATTTAGGCATAGAAGTAAGTTTTAATTATTGTTTTCTTTGCCATTAAGTTTTAACATGATGGGCAATCAAAACGTGGACACGATGCACTCCACTCATGGGCTTGCTCAAGGTCTCTATAAGAAAGGGCATGCACAGAGCTCACACTATTTAGAAAACAATTTCTATTCCTCCATAGCTCCCAGAAGCATGGGCCACCACTGACTGAATCAAACTTGAAGCCTCTTAGTGAAGCACTTTAAAAAAGCTAGGATATTGGCAAGGCTATGGGACACAAATTTCATACCTAAGATGGTCGAAAGAGCATGCCAAAGATTCCACGTGAGCAGGCATCGGTATAGCACATGTTCTTGCACCTCTTCTTCCATGTGATATTAGTACGTACACAATGGATCAGGATGCATCACACGCATTGTGGTTGCAGCTTACTGGAAGAATATTATTCAAGATCCCTCCAACACGTCAATTGAGCTCGTCGCGACACTTACAACAAGCAGGCCCACTTGAAATTTATCTCTATTGACCTCACCTTGCCACAGGGCCATATTTAGCTCCAACACTCTCAACAGATGTAGCTCAACCAGGCCGAGACCGGCACATCCTCTGCACACACAGGAGCCAATGGTATAGATTGGATGCAGTCGCGAAGGTCCTTCTAAACACTGTTGAGGGCTTGTAAGCTCCCAGACCTGCCATTGCTGATGGGGGAACTTACTGTTGGCCCTCGGATAGTATATCTAAATTAAGAAACATCAGCAATATATTAATCACTAAGTTGCCAACCCAAGAATCTCTCATCACATCTACAATAGTGCTATCACCAGTAGTCCATTGAAAATGATACCAATGAGATGCCGATGAGGTGCAAGAGCTTCATAATATGAGAAAAAACTTGGCCACCGCCACTCACACATAATTCAAATCATATTTGGCTTGCACAATATTGGGACCACAATGTCATATGTCATAATATTTCCTGCACCTTTGTTAAGGAATAGTACTCACTCAACTTACAAAGAAGCAATTCTAGATTATTATTATTATTTTTTAACTCAGTGGGAATCTTCCATGCAACTCTTGAAGTCAAATAATTTTCTGATTTAATTCATCCATTCATCCACCCTCACAAACAAGTTCCGGAGACTTTCTTCTTTGAGAAGTTTTTTCTCTTTGAACAGTCATGGTGACTTCTTGACTTAGCACTGCTTCATTTTCTACTTTTGCCACCTTGACTTGGACCAATGTTTCAAATTGAAGCTTGAATTGATCTATGCAGGTACTAGTAGTACAATATATGTAACAGGAGTTGTGTGAACCCAAGTAGACTTAATATGGTTTGAGTTGTTGTAACTTTTTGAAATTGTTGAGTGTTGTTTAGAAACTTATTAGGTTTCATTTACTCTGCTCTGAGGGCTTTCATTTACAAAACTTTAACTGTGTTATTCTCCAAAAAAAAAAAAGAAAAAAGAAAAAAAGGAACTTTTAAGTGTGTTTTATTCCTCCGATTAAATTCAACACTGTGACCTTGTTTGTTTATGAGACTAAACCTTATTCACATTCAGAGATTGACACAAAGTTTGTAGGGGAAGGTGGTTACTTACGGTTGGTTGAATAGGGTTATGACCAGGTGCTGACAAAATATGAACACACTCTTTCTATGATGTGGTAGAAGTAGGCGAAGCAATGAGCCACTCAATTACCCGATAGCCAAATCCTTAGTTGACCCAAATTTTAGTTTTTGGTTTCATAAACCATATTCGATAACTTGTTGGGTACGTTATGGGTCCTAGAATAGTTCATAATCATTATTGCATCCAGCTAATTTGATAAATATTAGTATATGGTTTTCTTCATTTGTTCTACCTAAATTTATCTTTCCTTCTACAAGATGATTAATATAAGATTATTTGCTTAAAAAAAATAAAGCATGTGAGTAAGAAAATATTATCAATTTCTAGTTGATTCTTAATGAAAATTGACATATTAAAGGATAAATAATGGATTTGGATAATCCTAAATACGAATCTGAATATGATAAATTATTTAGTTTGGATCCTCAAGTGGAATTTAGCTTTCTTTTTGGGTTGATAATTCTGTAAATTTAGAGTGGATGCTTATAGGATCATACCCAAATCCTATTTGTTACCACCCTTAGTAGAAGCATACTGGAAATTTATGTCAACATGAACTATGAATCGTATCTTAAACTAATATAAATATAACAGTTCTTTTCTGAGGGATGAAACCAGCTTATACTTGTCAGGTTTTATCAAATTATTAACTCACTGAAATCTAGTTCAGTGCATTGAAATTTTGTGTATTAATGGGCTTTCAGCCATTTGTTTTATTCCTTAATGGAAATCTATTTTTTTCCAGGTTCTGAGTGGCATTCTGATCCTCAAATCAAGCAGGGTCACTTACTTTCCAGTGATTTGCCACGTTTTATGATGGATTCTTACGAAGAATGTCGGGATCCACCACGTTTGTACCTTCTTGATAAGTAAGATTTAACATTCCATTGGCCCTTAAATGTCAGGAATCTTTCTTCTCTCTAAATGTGTAAAAACTTTGTTGTTATCAGATTTGATAGTACTGGTACTGGAGCCTGTCTAAAGAGGTACTCAGATCCATCATATTCAAGAGAGTGTGGGCTACATCAGAACTGGAGAAAGCTGCGAAGGTTCAAAGAGAAAAAAAAGCACATAAAATCAAGGTTAAACTCAAATTTTGAGTTCATGCATCTATGCTTACTCTTGCATCTGTTTTCTCAAACTAAACCTAAAGCATTATTCTTTGTATATCAGATAACAAAGTTTATTGGGAGATAAATCTGAGAAGGTTTAGATTGTGAAAATTAGATAGTTGATGAGTACTCTCTCTATACTCTTATTCATAAGCAAATGTAATTACAACTCTTAATAGAAATAAGATTCCTAATATTATATAACAGTATGACTCCTAATTAAGTAACTACTCCTTATACAATTCATACACACTCCTTATATAAATCATAATTCCTAACGCTCCCTCTCAAGCTGGAGCATAGACATCATACATGTCCAGCTTAACACAAACAAAATGAAACTCGTGTCTTCTCAAGAGACTTTGTGGGTAAATCTGTCAGCTGATGACCGGATGATGGCCGGACGAAACATGTCGACCTTGAACAATCTTCTCTTTTATCTTTTGATGTATCAAATGATAATCTACTTTCATTATGTTTTATGCGCTCGTGAAATACTGAATTTTCAACAAGTAAATATCAGCCTGATTATCACAGTATAACCTCATAGGACACTCTAAATCAAGACCAAACTCAGTTAACAAGTCTCTGACCCAAGTCATTTCACAAGTTACATTCGCCATCGCGCGGTATTCTGACTTCGCGCTAGATCGTGATATCACACTCATCTTTTTACTTTTACATGACACAAAGATTTCTTCCAAGGAACACGCAAAAACCTATAGTAGATCACATATCAATTAGTGATCTTGTCCAATGGGCATTTGAAAAATCAACAACTCTGGTGTGTTCACGATCCGAATATAGAAGCTCTTTTCTCGAAAACTTCTTTAAGTACCTGAAAATTCGTACTACTGCATTCCAATGATTTGTCTTTGGTGCTGAGAGAAACTGACTTACAACACACAACAAATGAAATATCAGGAGTTACTGTTAGGTAATTCAGCTTTTTCACTAACTGACAATTCCTGCCAGGATCATCTAGGATCTCCTCCTGATCTAATAGCAGCTTGACATTAGCATCATAGGTGCATTGGCAGCTCTACATCCCAACATGCCTACCTCAGAAAGCATATCAAGCACATATTTTCTCAGAAAAATAGTAATTCCCTTCATTGACCTAGCTACTTCAATTCCTAAGAAGTATCGTAAAGATTTACATTCTTATGTTTAAAAATGCTTTTGTAAGTAGTATTTCAAATCTACAATCCCTTACGTATCATCACCAGTGATAATGATATTATCCACATACATTGTAAGGAAGTAACCTCTTCCTTTAATGTTGTCACCAACATACAGAGTGATCTTTCTGAGAACGAGAAAGACCAAAAGCCCGAACAACAGAGGCAAATCGTCTAAACTAAGCTCTCGGTGACTGCTTAAAGCCATACAAAAACTTCTTCAACTTGCATACCTTTTGTGACTCCCACTGAGCAACAAAACTGGGTGGTTGCTCCATGTGAACCTTCTTGTCAAGAATACCATTAAGAAAAATATTCTTAACATCTAACTGATGGAGGGGTCAGTGATAAGTGACAGCCAGAGAAATAAGAATCCGCATAGATAGCTTTGCAACCGACGACAAGGTTTCCTGAGAATCCATTCCATACGCTTGAAAATATGTTTTGGCAATCAAACAAGCCTTTAAATGAGCCAATAACCCATCAGGTTTTAACTTCACAGTGTACACCCACCGACATCCAACTGGCTTCTTTCCAGGTAGAAGAGCAGCAAGATTCCAGGTGCCATTTTGTTCTAGGGCCAACATTTTTTCCCTTCATGACATCCTTCCATCTTGGGATAGATAAGCTTCTGACACAAACTTAGGAACAAAATATGAGTCACAAAAGAAATAAAAGTACTATTTGAAAATAACAAATGAGAGTAAGAGACAAAATTAGACAAATGATGAGAAGTAAAGTGCCTTTACCCTTTCAAATAGAAATCAGAAGGTCAATATCAAGAAATATCAGATGTAGGGAACATCATCGGAGGGTAAAGTATTCTCATTTGATTGTAAAGTAGAAACTGGAATAGAAAATTATGGCGATACAGTGGAGGTATGTCTTATATAAACTTTGGATGGTTCTCCATATTTAGGAGGCAATATGTCTTGATCTGTAATGTCTAATGATGCAGTATTATCAACTGGATATTTTTGAACTAAAAAATACAAAAGTTTTTATCAGACTTAGAAAAATAAAACTCAGTATCAAAGTATGGTTTAGACTTAAATAATGTGACGCAACAAAGATTATAAAACAGTTCAATTCTGGACAATAATAGAAAAATGAAACTCAGTGTCAAAGATAGCTCAGACTTAAAGAGTGTGACACAATAGAGATTATAAAACGGTTCAATTCTGCACAGTAACACTTATATTCCTTTTGAGTACGTAAATATCCAAGAAATACACTTTTAAGGCATAAGGATATAACTTGGTTTTATGTGGATCATTATTATGTACAAAACATACAGATCCAAACACTTTAGGGGTAAAACAAATAAATCAGTCTGTAGGTATAAAACCGTGTATGAAATTTGGAATGTCTAGAACATATGAGGGCATGTGATTAATAAAATAAAATGCTATAAAAATAGCATCCCCCAAAACAGTTTAAAAACCCACATGTGAATTAACATTGTGTGTGCAACCTCAAGTAAATGTCATTTTTTACGTTTAACGAACGACCATTTTGTTAGGGGGTAAATGAACAAGAGGACTGATACACAATACTATGTTGAGACATTAAATTTAAAAAAACATGAACTAAAAAATTCTTTAGCATTATCAGTTTTCAATATTTTTATAAAGGGATTAAATTGATTCTTCACTTTAGAACAAAAATTTTCAAAGATAGAAAACACTTCAGAATCATTTTTCATTAAATACATCCAAGTGACTCGAGAATAATTATTCACAAAAATTATAAAATACTTAAATTAAGTTTTGACGTTACTGGACAAGGACCCCGTACATCTTAATGAACTAAAGCAAATTGGATGTTAGTCTTTTTATTGACTTTATCAAGAGAACACATACAATGATGCTTTCCTAGTTTACATGACTCACAATTTAAAGACTTAACATGATTTAACTTAGGAACTAGAATGTTTAAAGTTTGTAACCCTAATCAACAATGCTAATCAAAAGCGGATACAAAACTAGAACTTGCTACTGGTTTGGGACCCATATCCAGATAATATAATCTGTCACATGCCATGCGCCAATCATCTTCCTTATTTCAAGTTCTTGAAACACAATGCTTGGAAAATAATGTCACTGAGCAATTTAAGGATCTAGTAATTTTACTAATTGATAACAAACTATAGAAAAACTTCAGAACATAAAGTAGAGATGGCAAAGATAATGAGGATATAGCATTAGCAGCGCTTATACCTTGTACAGGAGATATAGAACCATTTGCTAGTGTCATTGATGGATGAAAAGAATTAGAATCAAGAGATGACAATATACCTTTATTTTCAGTCTTGATTTGAAGTTCCTAAATCTATAACCCACGTACGGGGAGATGATGAAAATAAGTTGTGGAGTTACTGGTCTGAGCCAGAGTAAATGTGGAAAAGGAAGATGTCATATGAGCAATATGAAACAGTTGAAATTGCTGAAACATCTGAAATTACTAAACATCTAAAATTTTTGATGTCTATACTCTTGTTTATCATACTTCCGGAATCTCTTTTAAAATTGATCCAGTTCAGGGATCCAAAATACCCAAGCAAACGATCCTCTCTCGGGATTTAAATACCCAACAAATAAACCATACAAACGATGCTCCCTTGAGATCTAATACCCAAGCAAACTATCCTCTCTCGGGATCTAAACACCCAACAAGCAATCCATACAAACGATTATCCTCGGGATCTAAAACATCTTATACAAAATCACCAAACTCTTAAGTATTCAAAAAGAATACATACTCTTGAGAAGAAAATAGCCTAATAACTCCAAATCTACTCCACTTTTTCTTTTAATGTTACTCTTCATTGTGAAAAGTAAATTTTTGTTTTTACAAATCTAAATTCAAATCAGATTTGAAAGAAGTAGAAAAGAAAGAAAAGATAAAGAAGATGATGAAGAAGAGAGAAGTTGTTGATGGTGATGTTTTGATGGCGAGCGGAGATGAGGACGACAAAAGTTGTGAAGAATCTCTAATCTTAGGGCTCTGATACCATGAGAAAATTTAGATTATGAAAATTAGAGAGTTGATGAGTCCTCTCTCTATACTCTTATTTATAGTCAAATATAATTACCACTACTAATAGAAATAAAACTCATGTAGCAATATGACTACTAATTAAGCAACTCTTCCTCATACAACTCATATACCACTCCTTATACAAATCATATTTCCTAACGGAAACTTTGTATGGAGATTATGATTCTATCTAGAATTTATATTTTAACTATGGATAAATTCTTCAAATGATGTCGATCGGGTTCTTGGATGATACTTTAATTAATTCTTGCTATAACGGTCTCCAATTAACCTGTATATGCATACACTTGCACTATTTCTGAAATGATAAATTTGTCGGACCAGTTATTCTTGTTTTTATATCTAAGAAAACTTCATTCCTTCTGGTGATAGTATTCTGTATCACATTAAGGACTAGGGTTAATTTCTCTTATTTAAAGTGCTTTTTTTTTCTCATTTTCTGCCTTAATAGTCATGTAAAGATTCAAATAAATACATGATATTTACTGATAGATATCATTAAGACAGGAATTCTTTAAAATATTAATTAAGAAGTTTGATTGTCATTGCATTTAAAGTATTTGTTTGGTTGTTCCTATTTAGACCAAAACTTCTATGGGAAGTAATTAATTAATGAGAATTTATCATCTGATATCAATAGATTTAGTTATTGTTAAAGGAGCTATTAACATTTTTTTTAGGTTCATGAAAGAAACCCAAAAAGTAATTATTCCAATAATAGGTAGATTAGATTTATGCACCTTGTTGACACAGTTGGCCTCCTTAGCTTAGGTGTCCCTGGTTATGCACTTGGGTGAAAAAAAAGCCTAAGCACCTAATGAGATAGGAAAGGAGGCTATATGGTCCCCTGAGTACAGCCGAAGGGCACGCCTAGGCAAATATTAGCTTTTTTGGGTCAGTAGGCTGCTTATGGCCTTAAAGAGAAAAGCATTGTGCTTAACGCTTTCTTATTGAAAATTTGAAATATATCAATTATACTTCTATTGTTATGGTAACAAATAGATCCAGTACATTGTTCAATGGGACATCAAACACATAATAACTTAAGGAGAGTTGTACTTTTATCCAAATCTTTCTGTTGCATAAATAGGGGGAAATGCAGAGTGGTTTGTCTTCTTCTTCCCCTCTTGTTCTCCTTCTTCTTCTCTTACCTCCTCTTCTTCATCTTCAGCTTGTTATTCTTCCATCGGTTCTTAGACTTTTGTTTCATCTTCATATTTAGAGACCATCCTCCCACCGTCTCTTTCTCCCCTCCTTTCTCTTCCTCTCTTCCTCTTCCCTCTCTTCCTTTTCTTCTTTATCCTCTATCATGACTTAGTACTCTAAACCTTGATAACTTCCTAGACATCAAGGCAATGCTACTTATAATTTTCTTGTAATGTGCTTTAGCTCAAAAAAAAAAAAAAAAAAAAAAAAAAAAATCTAAAGTGTGAGTGTAAATTAGTTGTGTCAAATCTGATTCTCCTTTTTTTCTTTAAAACAATGGCCATATCATGGTCTTAAACCTAGGACCTCCTATAGTTCAAAGGGTTGTGTTGAATTAGTTGAGTCTAGCCCTTGTTTCAGATATCAAAAGGGGTTGTGATAGGGACTTTGAGACTCCCCGTTGAAGAAAATACTACATTTCTCGAGTTTGGAACTTTGGGTAACATGACAAATGATTCGCTCTATAATACTAATTTAATTAATTACATTTTGTAGCTACTCCCTTATTGCTACTTTTATTAATCGTAGTGATAGTAGTTGTCATTTTCTTTTTGGAAAAGTTGTTGTCATTGTTATTGCTATTATAACCATTGTGTAACTAAAAGGGCCTCATTTGCTAACATTTATGGGCTCATTACACCTTTCTTAAGCTTTCTAAATTTTAGGTTGTTTGTCCAAAAATAACGTGGACGAAAAGAAAAGGTTAAGCTTCTTTACTTTTTTTTTCCCCTTGTTCATGTGCATTATTGCTCTGAAATTAGCAGGTTGCTTATCAAAGATAAATTAAAGATGCATAGAGAGAGGATGCCATAGACTCATTTCAGAAACTGATTTTAAGGTCTTAAATTTTGGAACAAAGATGCAACCCTAAAAAAATCTGGGGGGGAGATAATATTTGTTAAATAGAATAAAAAATTGATAAGTATTTCTGCCTCTTTGTTGTATATGTATTCTAGATGATTGTTTTTATTTCCGAACCTTTTTTAAACCCTATATTTTTTAATCTTTGTTTAAGAAAATCTCTATTTTTATTATATTCAGAAGTAGTGATTTTTTAGATAGAATTACTAAGTTACACGCCAAAAGCATAAATACAGGACTTAAAGAATTTTTGAAAGAAAATCAAGTTTTAAAAATATATTTCAAAATGTAAGGCTCTAAAAGAATTAATTTAAGTTTGAGAAAGATGGAGACAATTTTCTGTAAAAAAAAATAATCAAGAGATCATGAATATAAAACAATTTTATGGTATCAGAAGTACCAATTCTAAGAACAAATAATTTGTTCTTGTTGCTATAAAAAGAAAAAAGAAAAAGAAAGGTAAGGATTCTAAACAAAATTCTAGTGAGCTTTTTTATACAGGAGGCCTTTGATACAGGGCAAAATTTTAGAGCGAGCTTTTTTATTACATGGAAAAATTCTAGCGAAAGGGCCTCCCTCACCCTTCTAGTTGATATTATGTAATAGATGCCTACTGAATTTCATTCTTAGTTTATTATCCTATAATGCAGATCTAAATTGTGCTGCATGGTTACTCCGATAAAGGATGAGTACCCTTATCGAATACTTATCTCATACATGATTACAATATTACAATTCTTGATGGGTATGTGTCAGATACTCCTTTCAACATATCATAGAATTTGTAAGGTGACCTATGTCAGATATAGGCTGATTGAAAATGAGATCCCAGTCTGAGAAGTTAAAAACTGAATTATGGTTTTTTGATGGTATGTGTTGGATAATCATTTTCTCAAATCTTTTATTTCTAGAGGCATTTATATTATTTTTAGTAAAAAAAATTATATTTAGTTAGAATCTAGAGCAACTCGATAGCCAGATCTGTTCATCTTGATGCATGAATAAAGTTTATTGGTGTGTGTATATAGGAACATCTCTCACTATCTTAAATTCTATTAGTGTCATATATATATATATATATATATATATATATATATATATATATATATATATATATATATATATATAGGGAGCTGATCCTCTAAGAATGGTTCTCACGGATTTCTGTGAGAACTTTCACGTGGGTCGTCGGATCTGATAGATCAAATCAAATAAAACTAGATCTCTATCAGATCCGACGGCCCATGTGAAAGTTCTCACATGAATACGTGAGAACCGTTCTTAGGGGATCAACTCACTATATATATATATATATATATATATATATATATATATATATATATATATATATATATATATATATAGAGAGAGAGAAAAATGTATATCAGCCCGCGGGCTGAGAGTACTCTCTCAGCCTGCGGTGACGTGGCTCGATTTGTCACCTCACTGACTTGCGGTCTGCTTTTAGGTAGAAGTTAAATTACCAAATACCCCTTATGATAACTTTTCCTTATTGTTTATTATTATTTTCCCCCCCTTTTATTTTGCCGCTCTTTATAGAATATAAATTACTTTTCGCCTTATTTCTTTACGTCTTTTTTGAAAGATGTAGTTTCTCCTTTTCAGCCTGGGATAAATTTTTTTTTGAAAATATAAAATCTTTTCAGATCATTGTTTTCAGCCTGCGATAAAATTCTACTTTATAGTTTAATTTTTTTTGTATATAATGTAGTCAGAGTCTTGGTCGCATTGTACATTTAAACTGCGACCTTAGTCAAAGTCTTTCATCGCAGTGTACATGGTGAAATGCGACCAAGGTCGCAGTGTTGTTATTGATAAAGATGGCCGGCAACTGCAATCTAGGGTTGCATTAGATGGACTGTGACTTTGGTCGCAGTACGTTAAGTAATTATTTTTTTTGAATATAATGTAGTCAGAGTCTTTGCTCGCATTGTACATTTAAACTGCGACCTTAGCCAAAGTCTTTTGTCGCAGTGTACATGGTTAAATGCGACCAAGGTCGCAGTGTTGTTATTGATAAAGATGGCCAGCAACTGCAATCTAGGGTTGCATTACGTGGACTGCGACTTTGGTCTACGCGTCATTCGTTGTTTCCCGAAGCGGTTTGTCTACGTGTCGGTTCTTCATTGGGTTTAGGCGTTAATGTCTTTTATTTTCAAACCGGCGCTGGCGGTTGGAGACCATTAATGCCGACGATTCTGATTAATGAACCATTAATTATGGTTATTATGGGCTGCCTATAAATAGGGCTCACGCTTTCCCTTTAACAGTCCATAATTAGACTGTTTTCTTTCGAGAGCAATTGATCTGAGAATTTCCTTCTTCTTCAGAGTCTCTAACAGGGGCCTGCCTCCATGGATGAAGATGACCCTATTGACGAACTTGATCGATGTTCGTCCACAAGGGAAGAAGTCATAGACCTCATCGTCCACAAGGGAAGAAGTCATGGTCCTCGTCGTTCACAAGGGAAGAAGTCATGATCCCTGATGAGGACTTAATCCTCACCGAGATCTGTTCTCACTTGACGCATCAGTCAAGCTTGCTGGTGACGGATGGTCAGAGTGGGTATGGCGGCGGGGAATGTGGTGGATATAGTGGTGGGTAGCATTCCCTGTGAGGTCTCAAAACCTCCTCTCTTACCCCAGAAGTGACATCGAGGAAACTCCATGCTCACTGGATAACCTTCTGGTGAAGAGATGTTCATCAATGAAAGTTTCTGCTGCCACCAGACCTCCAGGAGAAGATTGCTCTTAGTAGTCAACAAGGGCTCTTCTTGGCTCTTCTGATGTTTTGTCTTCTTGGATACTTTGATGTTTAGTGTTCTTTGTAACACTCAATCTTATTGATTCTGCTGCCACCAGACCTCAAGAAGAAGATTTCTCTTAGTCAACAAGGGATTTTTTGATGTTTAATCTTCTTGGCTACTTTGATGTTTAGTCTTCTTTGTAACACTCAATCTTATTGATTCTGCTGCCACCAGAGCTCAAGAAGAAGATTGCTCTTAGTCAACAAGGGATTTTTTTGATGTTTTAGTCTTCTTTTGTACTGCTGTATTTGTAACACTTCAATCTTATTGTATAAGAGATCATTTTGTATCATTTGCACATTCCTGGAGATAAATGCCTGGACATAAATAAAAAGCATATTTGTTTTTTAATAAAATACGAACTTTTTCGCAGCCATGCATTGCAAACAAAACAACTATGACCATAGATGACACTGCGACCAAGGTGCATAAGATACATTGCAAACAGTAACTACTGTGACCAGTGTCGACACTGCGACCAAAGACTGCGACTAAGCAACTGTTGGGGTAACGTGTCACACCGTCGCAGTGTTGTTGTTGATTAAGACTAAAAACGAGCAATAGCGACCAAGATTGGAGATTATTTTTTTAAGACTGCGGCCATCAACTGCGACCAAAGTCGCAGTAAAGACCACCAACTGCGACCAAGGTCGCAGTGATGTTGTTGATTAAGAGTAAAGACCAGCAACTTCGACCAAGGTCGGTGTGTATTTTATTAAGACTAAACACCAACAACTGCGATCAAGGTCGCATTTTTTTTTATTAATACTACGGTCAGAAACTGCGACCAAGGTAGCAGTGTTGTTGTTGATTAAGACTAAAGTACAGCAACTGCGACCAAGGTCGCAGTGTATTTATTAAGTCTGCGTCCAGCAACTGCAACCAATGTCGCAACCTTTCATTTTAAAAATTTATAAGGTGAAGTAATATAATTATTAACTGCGACCATGGTTAAATACGACCAAGGTCGCAGTGTTGTTGTTGATAAATATGGCCAGCAACTGCAATCTTAGGTTGCTTTACGTGGACTGCGACCTTGGTCGCAGTACGTTAAGTAAGTGTTTTCCTTTAGATTAACATGCATAGCGACCAAGGTCGCCGTGTTCTTGTTTTATTAAGTGTTGTTTTGGATTAAGTCATTTTATTGAATCTAAATGAAAAATGAAAAGTTGTCTGTTGTCTGATGCGACTTGGACTCACTCCGTGAGACGCGACCTGTCATAAAGATTTTATGAGATCTTTTTAACGTCAAGTCTACGTTGATGAACCCGCACCATTCGCTGTTTCCCGAAGCTGTTATTATGGGCTGCCCATAAATAGGGCTCACCCTCTCCCTTTAACAGCCCATAATTAGACTGTGTTCATTTGAGAGCAATTGCTCTGAGAATTTCAGCCTTCTTCAGAGTCTCTAACAGGGGCCTGCCTCCATGGATGAAGATGACCCTATGCACGAAGAAGACCCAGAGCTTGATTGTCCTTTTTCAAGTTCGCTGGGCCTTTGGGAGAATATTTTGGCCGGTGAACTTGATCGATATTCGTCCACAAGGGAAGAAGTCATGGTCCTCGACGTCCACAGTTTTTTAATACACGGGGACGTCAATAACACCACTGCTCTTATTCAACAAGGGCTCTTTTGATGTTTAGTCTTCTTGGTTGTTTTGATGTTTAGTCTTCTTTGTACTGCTATATTGTAACACTCAATCTTATTGTATAAGAGAGCGTTTTGTATCATTTTCACATGCCTGGAGATAAATGCGTGGACATAAATAAAAAGACCTCAATAACAACACTGCTCTTAGTCAACAATGGTTCTTTTTGATGTTTAGTTTTCTTTCTACTGCTATATTGTAACACTCAATCTTATTGTATAAGAGATCGTTTTTGTATCATTTTTCACATGCCTGGAGATAAATTCGTGAAAATAAATAAAAAGCATATTTGTTTTTTAATAAACTACGACCTTTGGTCGCAGTCATGCATTGCAAACAAAACAACTTGGACCAGAGACCACACTGCGACCAAGGTCACATAAGACTACAGTGCAAACAGAAACAACTGCGACCAGGGTCGACATTGCGACCAAAAAACCGTGACCAAGGTTGCAGATTTTTTTTTTTAAGACTGCGGCCATCAACTGCGACCAAAGTCGCAGTGTTGTTGTTGATTATTTATAAATACCACCAACTGCGACCAAGGTCGCAGTTATGTTGTTGATTAAGAGTAAAGATCAGCAACTGCGACCAAGGTCGCAGTGTTGTTGTTGATTATTTATAAAGACCAACTGCGACCAAGGTCGCAGTGATGTTGTTGATTAAGATTAAAGACCACCAACTGCGACCAAGGTAGCAGTGTTGTTGTTGATTAAGACTAAAGTACAGCAACTGCGACCAAAGTCGCTGTGTATTTATTAAGTCTGCGTCTTTGATTTAATTAACAGTAATATGGATTAATGATGATATGCCTAGGTCGCAGTATTAATAAAGTCTTTGATTTAATTAAGTCTGCGCCATGGTCGCAGTATTTCAACCAATACATAGTAGTAAAAAATGTAATTCACAAAATTAACTTTAGAAAAGAGATTTATATATATTTAAAAAGAAAAACAAATACAATTTTTTAACTTCTAATCGTCGTCATCACCATCGTAATCAGATTCGTCGTCAAGAGTCATGCTTTCGTCTTCTGTCTCTTCCTCTTCTTCAGGTACAGTCTCATCGTCGCTTTCTTCCTCTTCATTTTTGTGTTTTGGTTCATCAATGAACTCCCAGAAAGGGTCGTCTGTATCAATCTCAGATTCTGACCCGTAGCGAGACATTGTTTCAGAACTAAACATAAAATCATCATTTGATGATTGGCTTCTTTCCGGTGAAGACGGTGGTGATGGTGAAGACATTGTTTGAATGTATTGGCTTCTTTCCGGTGAAGACGGTGGTGATGGTGAAGACATTTTTTGAACTTATTTTCAGAACAGTTAAGAGTAACTAGTTTGAGCAAAAATAACTTAGTATGTTTTTAATCCTTTGCTCATGACCCTTTATATACTTTTAATCCCGGAATTCCAAGAGGTTTAAGCTCTTTGACCACGTGAATATCTCTCAAATATATTTTCTATCTTTTCTCAAAATTGTATACTTCCTAGGTGACTGTTCAGTTATCCAAAACAGTTTAAAAGTTAATACACTATAACTTTAAATTACTTTGAACTTCAAAACAGTAATTATTGCGACCAAAGTCGCATTGGGAACTGATAAATGATTAACTGCGACCATAATTGCATCCGTAGTAGGATCGGTGGGGGAACTACGGATGATTGAGTAAAAATATAGTTTTTAGGTATGAGATAATATACTAGTAACAAGCATTATATAAAGGTGAATATTTTTTTACTTTTGAATGCTAGAAGTCGCAGTCGTCATTTAAAAGGGGTATTTTTGTCATTTTGATTCACGATTGTTTAGGCGGGATTTTTTGATTTTTTGTGGCGCCCACACTCTGCGACCGATGTGTGGCCTATATTCAGCCACGTCCCGCAGGCTGAGAAACTCTCTCAGCCCGCAGGCTGAGGTACAGATAGCCCATATATATATATATATATATATATATATATATATATATATATATATATATATATATGACTCGCCGGTGACTTTGGTTCGAGGCCTGCGGTGGACATTTAGCGTCTGAGAACCAAAATGGCTCTGCTTTATCCTGTTCTGCATAGGGAAATTTCCCTTGGGCATGGGGTGCGCAGGACCTGCATGATTAGACGGGGGCTACACTCGTTGTCCGCGTTGTGGGCCCCGAATACCTGGATGGATTTCAAAAAAAAAAATAGAGGGAGACTTGTGTCATCCCGAAAGGATTCAAGGCTGATTTCTTCCTACTCGAATACAATCTTACGATATCCAAATGCAGATCCACTCCGTAGAAGTTGATCTACATTTTTTTTAGTAACTAAAAATCAAAAATCATGTATTTTGAATATTTTTTTCCCATCCATCAATAGGGTTGTATTTGAGTGGGAATAATTCGGCCTCGAATTCTTCGGAATGACACAAGTCTATCTCTCTGTGTATGTGTGTGTATGAGTTAAGGTGCTCCCCCCAAAATAAAAATAAATAAATAAATAAAGAAAAAAGAAAACCCCCCCACACACCACACCACCCCTTCTCTCTTGTGTCTTCTTGCATGCATGTGTGTGTTCATGTGTGTGCACACGTGCATTACACTTGCTACCCTTAGTTGGATTAACAATGATTATTGACAACCATTTTGTGCGAATAGCAGGATGATTGTTGATGTATGGGTTCCTTATGTATGTTGCACATCCATGTGAGAAAAATCTCAATAATCTGAAGTCTTTTGAATATTTAACTTCTGCGCAGAGAAAAGGATCAAAAATTAAAATTGGAGAAGGTCAACGTGCTGGATCTTTATCGCATCGCAATAGCAGGTATTTTTTTCTTATATATCATTCACAAAATGCTAGTTAATAAGTAGTATTAATTATCTGTAGGTTCAAGATGTAACTAATTTGGTCCTTAATAACTTGTGAAATTGACAATTGTGCTTGCAGCACACAGTTTGCTTCTCCAAGTACTGATGAGCAGCACTTTTCAACTGAGGATGCACCTATATCTGATATGAAACTAAAACCTGAACTTGCAAGTAGATCCACATCTTTTGGTTCAAGGACCAGGTTGAGCTTTGCTGAACAAGTCCCAGATACAGATGCATCAGTGATGCTGAATGAATTGGAACATGATAGGTTGTCTGGCTATAATTTGCAGATTGATCAAAGTGGTAGCTTTGCTTCTGATGTACATGATAAACTAAATGGACTTAGCTCATGTGATGGTTCTCCACATGGTTCATTGAGAGAGGAAACAGCTCACAGATCACCTTCTGTTACATGGGATGAAAAGACTGAAATACTGAAGCCTGCAAGTCCTAGATCTTGTGAAGACATACTTGTGGATGGTACTCAATCAGGGCCTCTGCCAGAAAGTTCTACACAATCAAATATGGAACCTGAACCTGAAACTGAAACTTCTATAGTGGGAACCTTAGAGCGAGGGAACAAGATGTTTAGCACTACAAATATACCTGCACCCTCCAGCATAAACCACTTTGATGAGATTACCAGTGAGACTGACAATTATATGGATGCTCTTAATACACTTGAATCAGAAACAGAAACTGATTCTGAATGCCAAACCAAACGCGAGGTGAAGTCCTCTGCTAAATTCTGTTTTCCACAAATGGTGACTGGAACATCACAGATGCAAGAAATGGCCTCCCCTAGTTCTGTCTTCTCTGGTGCTGACGCTGCTAGCGGGTCTCACAGTTCTGCAAATGAAGATGAATCCTCAAACACTTGCAATTTAATGCCTTCAGAAAGTTTGGAACCTGTTCATCAGCCTCAGTCAACTGGTTCTATTCCAGCTCAAGGCTATTCCATTGGTAATCAAATTTCTGATCATAATGCTTTTGAAATGTCAAGAATGAGTAGCTTTGAAGGTGTTAAGGACGATCAACATTCTGAATTGAGTATTCACACTTCACCGGTAGTGGAGCCTAGAACTACTGTTGACATGTCTAGATCTCCCGGTTCACTTCCTGTTAATATTTCTAGTGCTACTTCCGTGAATTTCTGGACAAATGGCGGCCTATTAGGACTTGAGCCATCTAAACCACCAGATTTCTGTGTCTCGAACTTGTTAGGTGACAATTCTGTGTCCGGTTCCAATAACGCTGGATGCGATCATTTTAGAAGCTTGGGTGGTACAGAAACAATGCCTTTGTCCAATGAAATTATATCAAGAAGCTCTAGCTTTATTAAGAAAACAGATGGATTGCCTAATGCCTCCTCGAATCAGAACATTTTAAGTGGTGATCAACAATTCCGTAGAAGTAGTGATTATGTGGTTCCACAGATTGACCCCTCTCAATGTTCTCCATCCCACCTGAATAATCGGCTTGATGGTATGCCTGTCAATGAAAATTCTCAAAGATGTCTTCAAGCTTTCTCTTCAAGCGAGTCTAAGAAAATTCAAGGTGCACCGCCCAGTAACAGCAATTCTCAGAATGGATGTAGTATTACTGTACCTAGAGGAGCTGAGTTGCCTAGTCGTAATAGTGTTGATTCACATCCTTATGAATCTGTTCAAAACACCGTGGATATTGCATCCAGTATATCTGCTCTTGCACAGCGAATTCTTGCCAATAGTCTTCAAAGGAAACCATTGATTCCTCATGACCAAGGTGGAGACGTTAATGCTGATATTAGCAAGCCACAAGATACTTCTCTTCTAAACAATCCGAAAGAAAGGCCAACTGGAGTTGTATCTGAGGCATGCTACGAAGAGAACATCGATAATATTGAACTCATATCATCAAAGAACTCAATTGCATCATGTTCGCATTTATCTGGACATTCTTCTCCACCATTAGAACATATGAAAATCTCTTTTCACCCTATGAATGGTTTGGAGACCTCAAAATTTAAACTGGAATATGCCAGTGGCAATTTCCATGAAAGCATTGAAGATTTGATGTTCCCTTCATTCCAGTTGCTTCAAGGGCACAATCTTCCTCCCGGAGACACTGGTTCTGAAACTGATGATGATATTTTCTGTAGATCTTGTCCTTGCACCTCAGAGGATCATCTCAGCCCTCGCTCAGATTCAAACTCTGAGTTATGGGGCCATGATGATATGAGTGGAAGAGAACATCATGAAATGTACGATGATTTACATAGAAGTTCACTATCAAGTTCTGTTTCTAGCTTTAAAGGATTTGACCAAATGAGCCAGATAAATCCAGCCTTTGGGTTTAAGAATTTGGAGGCTGAGAATACCATTCTATATTTTCAAAATGGTAATTCTGGATGTCTTCCGGGTCTAGATTCATTGTCAATTGATCGCGAGGGTTTTGCATCTCAATCCCAAAATGAGATGCCATCCCCTCCGCCTCTTCCTCCAATGCAGTGGAGGATGATAAATGCCTCCTTTGGTGAAGATGAGGAAAAGGAATCTAGTGTTGCTGAAATCGTTGAGCACTTCAATGTTCTGCAAGCACAAAGATCCGCTGCTCTCAAGCAACAAGAACGTAATATACCAAGGCCGCCTCCTGTTCCAGGGACAATGGTACATCAAGAAACCAGTAACTGTAGAAATTCTGTTTTGCCTGTTTGTGTTTTGATCTATAATTTTTATCAGTAATGAATCTAATGATATTCCGTATGATTGTCTTTAATTTCTTTTGTAGGAAGATCAGCACAAGCCAAATAAACGAATAGAGCAACATCGTGTTGGTAATGACAAGAAATTAGATTTGAATGAGGAGTTGCTTCATCAATTCAGGAATATTGTAGGTTTTCCATTTCTACTCAAATGTATTCCTCGTTTGACTGATAGGAGACTAAACCTTAATTGTAGATAAATAAGTAGGACAATAATGACTTTCTCTGGACATGACAAATGAAATAGAGCTTGACATAGGGTCTATTTGGTTGTCGTAATTGGCCGTAATTCGTAAGTCGTAATTGATAAAGTCTTTTACAGTTGTAAATGAGTTACATGCATGTAAGTTTTACGGTATTTGGTTGGTAATATAAAGTTGTAAGTAGGAAAGCGTATTGTGTTTTACGGTGTTTGGTTATTGTAATGTGTAACTTGTGAGTGAAAAAGTTGATCACAAAATTAACTATTTGGTAATTTAAAAAGTTTTAATATTGTAAATAAATACTAAAAATGCTAAATATTAAAAAAAATTAAATATTAACATTAAAAAATAATACAAATTTGCATGAGCACAAAATTAACTGTAAGTGGGCTGTAAGTGAGTGGTAATTAGGTTGCAAGTGAGTGATAGTTGAGTTGCGTAAGTTTTTTACGAATTACGGTCCAAACAAACGCTGGAGTTGTCATTGGGTTGCAAGTCATTTACGAATTACGGATTTTTACGGCTTTTACGACGAAACAAACAGCCCCATAGTTTGAAAAATTAAGTTGTACTACATGTGTGGTGGGGCTAAAGTTGCATGTTATGATATCTGACTTGATTTTAGTCCTTTTCCTCTCTTATTTCTTATTGTTCTGAAAAAAAGAAAAATCTTTTCTGGTCAAATGTTGGTTGGTTGTAGTGATTCTTTAGAAACTCCAGATATTAATTGGGTATGCTTGCTGAATGTTGAAGGATTGATTGGCCAGTTAAGTTTGGGCAGAATTACTCCAGACAATTGTTGATATTATGGTGCTTTGACAAAAAGTTATGAATTCTTATTGGCAAATTAAATGCCATAACCCAAAAAACTTTCATCAAGGAAACTTAATGGTTTCGCATGTGATTGTTTTAGCAGTTTATGAGGATATTTACTTTATAGATTAAGGGTTTGTTAATAGATAGCACATTCTACTCTAATATCTTTCTGTATCACGTTTTTTTTTCCTTCAGGAAGATGGACAAAACTGAATGGACACAAGGAAACTAGAAATAATGATGTTAACAGTAAGCAACTAGATGGAAGGGAAGGACTGCTTAATCAAATCTGGAACAAGGTATAACTTCACTTCCATATGAAAGTAATTCTTCTTTTTCACTAAAAATATCTGCAAGTTAAATTTAATTTCTCACGGTTATTGCCATACTTTAGCAGATGACACTGAAGATTAGATAGCCTAGTAACGAAATTAAGTTGCATCATTCTACATAAGGGACAAGTGAAGCTTTAGACTAAATGTGGAGAGGGTAAAAATCTTGTTGATAGAGTTTTTTAAACTCTGTTGAAGGTTAGCCAAAAATCGATGCAATCAGTGATGTCAAATACGAGAGCATATCAGTCGTATCAATGATGGAATTGCATAGGAGGAACACAGCTTCGTCGACTAGGCAATGACCTAGTCGACTAATGATACAAACAGAGAATTGGCAAATCTGTTTCACTACAGACTAGTCGACTAGGCATTTGGCCTAGTCGACTAATAGAAACAATTAGTCGACTAGGGTATTGGCCTAGTCGACTAATACACCTACAACGACCCTGTTTGTAAATCTGATTCTGAATTCATTTTTGATCCGAATTCGGTGTTTTTGGTTTTTTTTTCTTCGTGGTTTCTTTGGCTAAATAAAGAGGGGTATTATCCCCAATATTTGTAACTCTGTAAGTTGTAATTGATTGATTCAATAAGAACTCTCTCCCCTTGCCCTGAGGACGAAGACAAATTGTCGAACCTCGTTAAATCTTGTGTTCTCTTTGCTCGTATGATTAGATTGACTATTCTCCGATGGCCCTCTTTTCTGTTGATTGGATTCCCAACAAGTAGTATCAGAGATTTCCGGGTTCGACGGGAAGTTTTTCGTTCAGGTGGAGCAAATCAACTTGGAGACTGTCTACAGTTTCAATCAGAGGTAAAGCTCTGATCTTTCCTTTTTGGATTTATGTTAACTAATTATTTTCCGCATTGTGTTGAGAAATCTATTGAGAAGGCCGGAGAAAGTCAATCCATGGGGGAATCTGTGAACCTACATCCGATGAAGATCGATGTGGTAAAGTTTGATGCAAGAACAATTTTAGGATGTGGAGGTGTGAGGTAATGGATGCATTGACGACTTCAAACCTTGAAGACACTCTACTATTGAAAGAAAAATCGAAAGAGACTTCTGAAAAGGATTAGGACAAGATGAATAGGACGGCGTGTGGTCTTATAAGGTCTTGTTTGACACAGGACATTAAGTATCATGTGCTATATGAGACGTCTGCAATGAAGATGCGGGAGATTTTCGAGAAGAAATATCTGACGAAGAGTATCGTGCCTCGACTGCTTCTAAAGAGGAGGCTTTATCGCTTCCAGTTGAAGAAGGAATTCTCTATTGCTGAGCACATGAAAAACTACACAAAGCTTCTTATAAATTTGGTTAATGTGTATGTGGATATCGAAGAAGAGGATAAGGCGTTAATTCTTTTGAATTCTCTTCCTGATGAAGAGTATGAGACTTTCGTCCTCACCTTGATTAATGAAAAACAATCACTTAACTATAATAATGTGTCAGCTGCTCTTATAAATTATGAAGTGAGGAGGAAGGATAAGCAATTTTCTTTCAATGGTACATCAGCAGAAGTACATCAGCAGAGACGTTGATGATAAGAGGCAGAGGTTCCAATCGGAAGGGCAAAGGCGAGCGTGAGAGATCCAAGTCTAGACCAGATTTTAGAGATCTGAAGAAAAACCAGTGTCTTCTGCAAGGAGATAGGGCATTAAAGATTGATTGTCCACGGATCAAAGATAAGGAGTCAAACCGAGGCAAATCTCGCACATGTGATCAGTACACAAGCTGGTACTTCACAGACAGGTGGATCAGACTCAGACTCATCGGTATTCTTTAGTACTCTTAATATTAGTTACTCAGGTGGTTCTGAGTACGTATTAGATACAGGAGCTACCTATCATGTGTGCTTGAATATGGATTGGTTTTCTAACTTTGAAAAGTTAGATGGATGTTTCGCTATCATGGGTGATGATCATCCGTGTTAAGTGGAAGGGATAGGCACAGTTCGTATCAAGATGTTTGATGGGATGGTACATGAACTGAAGGAAGTAAGATATGTACCTCAAGTGAAAAAAATCTTATCTCTGTTGGTACCTTGGAAGCATTGGGTTATAGAGTATCTGTTAGAGATGGTGTTCTCAAGATGACTAGAGGCTCGATGGTGGTGTTGAAGGGCGTCCGACGCAATAACCTATATTACTTGATGGGTAGTACGGTTACAGGGCGAGTGACGACTTCTATTTCTTCAGGTGATGTTTATACACAGGTTTGACATATGAGGCTCGGACATACATGAGAAAAGTCTTTGCAAGCTTTAGCAAATAAGAGATCATTGGAAGGTGCATCTATCTGTAACATGGAATTGGGTGGACGTGACGTTCTGGACAAGAAGACGAAGGTGAAATTCGGCACCACTACTTACCACTCGGAAGATCTTGATTGTGTTCACGTTAGTATTTGGGGACCTGCTAAGACTGCATCGCTTGGAGGTCATCGATACTTTGTCTCTTTTATTGATAATTTATCTAGGCATTGTTGGTATATCTCATGAGACAGTTTTGAAGCTCTAAGTATGCTGGTGAAGTGGAAGGATATGATGAAGAAACAGACTGATAAGAAGATTAAGGAGCTTCAAATTGGTAATGTTGAAAAATACAAGAACTAATTCATACAATTTGGTCAGAACACTGGTATTGATACTCACTTCACAAATGGGATACATGGGTTGGCTAAGGAAATCAACCGCTCATTACTGGAGAAGGCTCGGTGTTTGTTGTCTAATGCACGATTAGACAAATTGTTTTAGGCTGAGGAGATTGTATATGCTAGCCATCTCATAAATGGACTGCCATTCACTGCAATAGGAGGCAAAACTCCGTTGGATATTTGGTCAGGTGGAGCTGCTCAGGATTATGATTTGCTGCAGGTATTTGGAAGTCCGACCTACTTTAGTGCAAAGATGGTAAGGTAAATCCGCGAGCAAAGAAGTTTGTGTTTTTGGGTGTCAAGAGAAATATGAAAGGCTACAAGTTATGGGACCCTGAAAATAAGAAGATTGTGTTGAGTAAGCATGTCACGTTTGATGAGACTTCATTGTTGAAGTCTACCATCTCTTAGCAGGTGGAGATATTGAAGACCAAGGATATATCGCAGCAGGTGGAGGTTGATGCTACTCCACTACCTCCAGTTGGTTCGGTATCAGTAAGGACTTCACCGGATGTGACACCGGGTGGAGATTATATAGCCATTTTTGATGCTGAACAGGTTGAAGACATTAATGAGAATGTCGAATTATTTACAGCTATTAGAACTAAAGATAAATCCACGAAAGTGGGTGAAGCATGAATCTCAAGTTGGTGAGCGTGACAAGCTCAAATTGAAGGTCGTTCTCCATGACGGTATTGATAAGGAGGTTCATATGACTCAGTCAGTTCGATTCGCTACTGAAGATTTAGTCACAGTTGCTTGAGCTCGATGGAGTTCGTTTGGATGAATTACGTGTGGCTTGATCCTGTTGGGCATGGGTACGTAGGCAATCACAATGTTGCAGCCAGTTGAAGTCGACATGATGCTATGTTGTGTTCGGCTCAGATTTAAGAAATCTTCACCGAGGTGGAGAATTGTGGGGAATGGGTAAAAATCTTGTTAATAGAGTTTTTAAACTCTGTTGAAAGTTAGGCAAAAATCGATGCAATTAATGGTGTCAAATACGAGAGCGTATCAGTCGTATCAATGATGGAATTGCACAGGAGGAACCCAGCTTAGTCGACTAGGGCAATGACCTAGTCGACTAATGATACAAACAGAGAGTTGGTAAATTTGTTTCACTACAGACTAGTCGACTAGGCCAAATACCTAGTCGACTAATAGAAGCAATTAGTCGACTAGGGTATTGGCCTAGTCGACTAATACAGTTGCAGCGGCCCTGTTTTCAAATCTGATTCTAAATTCGTTTCTGATCCGAATTAGGTGTTTTTGATTTTTTTCTTCGTGGTTTCTTTGGCTATATAAAGAAGGGTATTGTCCCCAATATTTATAACCATATTACATGTAATTGATTGATTCAATAAGAACTCTCTCAACTTACCCCGAGGATGTAAGTAAATTGTCGAACCTCGTTAAATCTTGTGTTCTCTCTCTCTTTTTTTTTGTTTACTTGTTCGTGTGATTGGTGACTATTCTCTGGTGGCCCTCTTCTTTGTTGGTTGGATTCCCAACACTAAATTTATATAATTTAGCTTTGAAAATTTGACCCTGGAAATTTACATAAAAACTGGTAAATAATCAAGAATGTAACAGTAAAGTCATGACGGATTCTCTAAAACTAATATTATACCGAAATCTATGGTTTTATTATGTGAAGGAAATTAAGTCAGCTAGACATGAAAGTATGGAACTTCTATTTTTTGACTAGATCAATTTCTCAAGAATGTCGGCTGTATCTCTTACATGAGGTTTAGGTTATTGAGTCTTCAATATCGAGGTTTCTGCAATTCATTCTATGTTCTTTGTTGCATCTGGTTACCTACCTCTATTTTTTAAATTCAATAGGATCTTAACTTCCCATGCACCCGATCCAAGTGCGAGGACTAGGATTTGTAACAATCAATGGAAATTCTCCCTCAAAGGAAACCTGTCAAACTGGAATTCCTAACTTGCGCATGACATCTACATGGTTACATCAAAATAGAAATGAGTAGTTCTTGCAAATAAAGTTCCGACAAACTGAAATCCATCATAATAACAAGACAAGGCCAACAATATCAACTTGTATAAAATATATTACTACCACTTGAGATTTATTAAAAAAAAAAAAAAAAAAAACTACTGCAAATAAAGCCTTCCAACAGTCTCCTGAAAGATTCGTGAAGCACATTGGACCAAAACACTAGCCATACTACTCCGAAATAAGGCATGAAATATGGAGTGAGTTAACAGCAATAAATGAGGGAATCATGTATAAGATCCTACATTTTTAGAATTACAGAATTAGGTATGATAATCATGTGTGCCAGCTCTTATTAATCAGTTCCAGTGATTAAGCATTGGAAAGAAAACACGTAAATATGGCAGGTGCATAACTTTGAGAGGTAGTTTCATGTGCTAAAAGTTAAGTAGATCAACCCAATTATGTTCGACACCCCCACTGTGGCGGACATAAATCAGTTGCTACTCTTATAGCCCATGGTAGGAGAATCACATTTAATGCTTGAGGTCAAGAGATGTTTAGTAGCATTGTGCAGATTTCAATCCTCATACAACAGCTTTAAATTGAGTCTTAGTGTGACTTAACATGACATGCTTAATTACTGTGACTTAGTGTGACTTGCTTAATTTTCACATTTAACGGTATATGTTGTGAGATTCAAAAAAAAATATACTCATGCAAATAATTGACCAGATTTTGACTCTTTAGCAACAAATGTAGTATAGCACGAAATCATTACCAACATTCAAGGCTATTTGTACGCATCACATACCATTTACTACATCAAAAAATTGTGATTCCTTTACTCATAGCATGAAAAAAAAAACACTTTGCAATAAGCCTTTGCGTGAGCCAATTGTTTTTTTGCATATTTATTGGCAAATCAAATGTTTTGTCATCCCTAATATGAATAAACAACAGTTGTCAACACATTCATTTTCATTTAGTAGGAACCACTAGTTTCATGCATATATCAATTGCTAGACATCATAAACCTAATCCGTGAGCTTAAATCCTTTCCATTGTTGTAAAAAGCCCTCTAAAGCTTCACTTAAGGCGCTATTGTCGTTATGTCCGCTTCTATACGCTTTAACCCCCGTATTTAGAAGATTTTAACATTGTATGTATCATCTACTTATCATATTGCGTGGACACGAACACACTGCCACGGGCACAATAGGGCACGACACACTGACACATAATAAATTTTAGAAATTACATAGAGAATAGAAGTATCATGTCCGATACGTCTATTTGACATAAAAAATATATATAGCTCATTGGTAAGACTTTATTTTGCTACACTAAAAGTCATGGGTTCAAAGCTTGCTTTGGCAAGTTGTGAACAATTTTTTATCTAATTAATTCCGCATAGTTACAAACTATTTTGGCTTGGGCTGGGTCTTGTTAATGTAAGCAAGACCTTTGATCTCCTTATAATGAATCTGGACAAGTCTCTTGGGCTGAATTCATTTAATCTGGACATGTCCCTTGGACTTCTCTCATTAAGAGATGACTTTTGGGTTGGATTCAATGAATATGGACAAGTTTCTTGGATTTTTCTCCTTAAGAGATTGAGACTATTGGCTGGATTCATTGAACCTGGATTAGTCCTTTGGACTTTCCTTATTAAGAGATGGAGACTAAACTAGAAACTCTTAGGCTGCATTCATTAAAGGTCACTTTTGAGTTCTTTTGGCTACCCTAATTAGGGGAGGGTGACTCTTGTGCTAGGCTAGGAGTTCTATAAATAGGCCCCTTAAACTTATTTGTATCATCGCCAAAAAAGTCAAAAGAAGGAAGAAAGTTGGCTAGTTTCAAAGGAGTGCACTTTTCAATTACAAAGAGTGTGTCCAAGCCCATCAGTAGAATCCTATCTCGTGTCAGACCGAGAAGGACATGTGCATGATCAGATCAAGTAAATCACTGGAGAATCTAATTGGTGCACATCAGACTGGCAGTGTTTTAAATGTTGTTCCTGGAAGTGTTTTAAATGTCATTCGACATTTCTGAAATATCGGCCGTCATTTCGTTTTCAAGCCCTCATCGCCACGATATCTCCACCCGCACTTGAAATGGCGTTTTGAAAAATGTCGGCCGACATTTTGGAAAAATCTGATATGTCAGCCGACATTTCAGAAAAATGTCGGCCGACATTTTGAGAAAAATCCAATATGTTGATTAGTCTTGAAAGTTGGAGCAATTGAGAAATTTTAACAATGAACTAGTGAATATATGCAAAATGTTTAAGTTAAGTATACCTATTCTAAACATATTTATATAGTTTTGCATAAGTTGTGTATGTATTACCTTGATAAGAATTTTAAAATTACATTATTTAAGACATCTAGGATATATATTTGTTATCCGTCATGATGTCCGAAATTTACTAAATGGCCTCGAAATATCTCCAAAATCCGAAATTCGACATCCGATTACGACATCTGATATTTCCCTGATATCCGACATTTAAAACACTGGTTCCTGGAGACAATTTGTTTTGGAATCTTGCACCGGAGTAGGCCAAATATTGCTTCAAGCACAACGTCAGAGGACGCCACATCTCTACTTACAGAAGTTCTAGATTTTAAATTTTAAGGAAAATTCACTTCTCTCTAGTCTATTTTCATTTGTTCTAACATTACTATTCTACAAGTTAATGAGGAAGGGGGACTTATATTTTGTGTAGATGTTGAGAATTAAAGCTTATCTGAGGTTTTAGTTAACCTATTGATGGGTATTTTGGTAAGCCATGTTGAACAATGTTTGGAGTGCATATGATATCAGTGGAGTCTAATTTTTTGCTAATCAAAAGAGGATGTTCACTTATTTTTGGGATTGGAGGGATTTATCGGCAAAAAAAAAAAAAAAGTGAAAACGGAGGGGTGCAGTAATTTAGCAGAATTTTTTAAATGGCAGATTTTTTTTTTTTTTTTTTTAACATACAGAGGTTGCTATAACTGATCAGGTTTTCAGTGGGCAAGTATATTGCATGAAATCAAATAGTATAATTATCATCTAATTTGTTAGATTTAATTAGTAATTAGTTACTTAATAAAATTGTTTAATCACAGATTGCTAGTATTATTTACAGTCATAATAATTTGAGTAGGATTTGATTTTGTTTTGGTCTTTATAAGGAGAGGATTTCTATTCTTGAGTTATTTAGAGTTATTAAACATTCACTTTCGTAGTTTATCAAATTTTGTAGCATGAACTGACAGAAATACATGCTTTCTGTAACTGATAACTAATATGTTATCAAGGACTCTAATTCCTCTTAGTTATAAAGATACACTCCTTTGGGCGTAAGTTGTGAACTATAATATCTCTTGCCCGTGTGTTTAATCTATTTTGCAGAATGACCAGAAAAAGTTGAATGGACAGAAAGAACCTAATATTCCTTGTGCCGATGGTCAGGAAGTTGATGAGAGGGAAGAGCTTCTTCATCAAATCAGGAACAAGGTAGCTCCAACTTTTTCCTCACTTAGCTCCTACTATGCTGAGTTTCTGCTAGTTGGATATCTTAGCATATGGTATTACTTCTGCCGAGCTATGATTAGTTTCTGCTTGTCAGAGTATGCTTTTTGAGCAACAACATTACTGCCAAAGGTGTCGCAGATGACCTGTTTGGAACTATCGTGTATTATCAGAAGACAAATGAAGTTCTTCTTTTGAGGAACGACCTTTCTACTTAAAGATGATGCTGATTTCTTGTTGGAACTATCTAGCATCATCTGAAGAACAAATGGCACTACATTTACTTAAAATGGTGCTAAAAGAAACTAAATTGTTCTGCGGATGTTTCTTTCTTTAATTCAAATGTTTACTTCTACACTCCTATTAGTAGCTTTCTAGAAATTTATATTAGTGTCAAGCTTGTGAACATGTGGACTGGAAACAAACGAATATCATGGAAAGGACATTATGGCATTTCTAGAAATAATCAGTAAATAATTTTGTATTGAAATCATGAATGAATGCCCCCTTCTATTCACAGAGGTTCAAATTTTCATCTGCTTAGATGTGATCCTCAGGAGTTCTAGTGTTGAACAATGAGATTTATGCAAGTATTTATTAATTTATACAATTGAGAATATTTATACGAGTTGAAATAAGGTATGCATCGCGCTAGCTATTCTCCTGGTTACGGGCCTATGTCCAAAGATGTGAATTGTCAACTGCTTTCCAACTATTCTTATTGTAGAATGAATTCACAGAAGCATTCACTTATTATTTAGTTTTAGCTGATACACTTTACTATTTCTTGCTGCCAATGCAGACATTCAACCTCAGACGCACGTCAACGGCAAAGTCGAATCCTGTGGCAGAGTCTACCACCAATGTCAATGTTGCTGCAATTTTGGAGAAGGCAAATGCTATCCGCCAGGTCATCCAAGTCCTGTACTTATTTCTCCTCTTTTCAGAATTATATGAACAATCCAGCAAAAGTCAGATTCATTTCTATTATTTAGTTTGTGCTTCTCAACATCAGAAGTTCAGTTCACTACTTATTGACCCTTTTCCATCAGCTGAACTTGAGTGAGACTTTGTTGTCCTTTTTCCAAGGGATGCATAAAAATATGCTCCTAAATACCAGAAAGACAGTACAACCAGGATGCAAAAATTGGTAAACTGAATCAACAGAGAAAATACACAGACGTCTCTCTCTCTCTCTCTCTCTCTCTCTCACACACACACACACACACACACACATTGCAATTATGTTTAGATTTCTTATTTTCTTAGTCTTCCAGCTAAATATATTTTTAAACTCACATGCATGCTATACTGCCAGGCGTTCGTTGGCAGCGACGACGGGGGTGGTGATGATAACTGGAGTGATGGGTAAAGCTTTTAATCTAATAAAAATGCCATGTCCAAGCTTCCACTGCATTTAGTTAATGCTGCCGAGGCTTATATTTAGGGTCTGTGAATAGCATTGATCTGTCTTGTAATTATTGTTCACGAGCCTTGTGATTTTCTGAGGGTTTATTTATTTATTTATTTTTCTTTATTGAAGTTGCGGCGAAGAAATCTGCATGTAACATAAAAAATTCCCCAATATCGTTTGTCAGTGCCTTAATCAAGAAAAGATAAGGGATGTCATTTGTCTGTGATAAGTTGGCAGGAAAATAAGTATTCATGATGTTTTTCTTTGGTGCAATACTTGACAGCATAAATTTCTTTCTTCTTTTTTTGTTCTCTTTAATTATAATGTAGTTTCGAAGGCAGTTTTGATGATCCACACTTGAATTTTAGCTCCATTGCTTGAAACTTTAACCATCTCTGTACTTATGATGAGGATTAAAGAGCCTCTATTTATTAAAAAATAAAAAAGTTACGTACACTGTCATTGTGCTAAAACTCTAAAGTTTTCGAGAAGGCACGGTTGCGGTTTGATTGATGTGCAAAATCTTTCTTTAAAGCTCTTTGCAAAATACAAAATCTCTATACAAACTTTCTTTACAAAAATTTTTATTATATTTTAATTCTAAGTTCTCTCTGTAAGAAATAAAAGCAACTATTATGCGGATTAACAGTCATGAATCAAGAATCAATATCATCTCAAGAATTGAATACGTCATTAAAATACATATACATTAAATTCCCATACCTGAAGCCATTGGAGAAGATTAGATGAAGGTTGAAGAAGACCTTGATTCTTTCCTTTTTGATCCTGCAAACCTTAATGCAAATAACCTCTTTTCTCTATCTCCTTTTCCTTACACAAAACTCTTAGTTTTTTCTTTACTGATGGGTTCTCAAAAATTATGAGAGAAGAGATTGTAATTCTTTGCAGGAGGAGAAAAGTGGGTCGCACATTTGCAAATAAACCCTTGAAATAATACCATTCATCATGGTACTCTTATATCTCAAAAGATTATATAAACTATATAAATGTGACTTTAATATGGGCACCCTTAATATCAGTTAACCTTAATTAGGAATCCAACAAATAACCAAGGTTATTGGTCCACCTTTAATGTGAGATTAACATTCTCCCACTTGGACCATTAACCGATTAGGTTAAAATTTTAGAAAACAAATAAAAGAAAAGACTCATTTGTAAATCATTTTTGACTTTATTGGATTCCATACCGAAAAACCTTGACACGTGATCACGAATTTTAAAAACAACAACTGATAAGCCCAAATATGAAATACTGTAATACTGCAATTAGCTTGGACCACCAATGCGAGTCATAGCGGTTATATAACATCCACGTCATACTCCCTTCTATGTACCACAATATTGATAACCCTTACTAATTGAGTCCATAACCAAAATGACCCCTGTAATTGTCTTGTAAAGACATTTCCTGTTTAACATACATCCATACAAAATATGTGCACACATAATTGGATAACAGGAAACACAGAAACAACCTTTTATTGCGCAATAATGTCAATTACATAAGTACCAAAATATACATTTACAGATTGTCCAAAAGACCCATTCTAACAACATGTTCCTTAAATGTCTTTGGAGGCAATCCTTTTGTCATTGGATCAGCAACCATTAAAGTGGTACTTATACTTTCAATTGACACTTTCTGTTTCTCAACTCTTTCTCTAACCACCAAGTACTTCAGTTCTATGTGTCTAGAACCATTAGAGTACTTACCATTCTTAGAGAAGAAAACGGCTGCTGTATTGTCACAATATATCTTCAGCGGCCTGGCAATAGAGTCAACTACACCAAGTGCTGAGATAAAATTCCTTAACCATAATGCATGATTTGTGGCCTCAAAACAAGTTATGAACTCAGCCTCCATCGTGGATGAAGCAATGATAGACTGCTTTACACTCTTCCACGAGATTGCCCCACCTGCTAGCAAGAAAATAAATCCTGAGGTAGACTTCCTGCTATCTGGGCAACCACCAAAATCTGAGTCCGAATAGCCGATCACCTCCAACTGATCTGATCTCCTGTATGTGAGCATATGGTCCTTCGTCCCTTGAAGATACCGCATAACCTTCTTAGCCAACTTCCAGTGCTCCATTCCTGGATTGCTCTGGTATCTTCCCAACATCCCAACAGCAAAACTGATATCTGGCCTGGTACAAGTGCTTGCATACATCAAGCTCCCAACAGCCGATGCATACAGAACTTTCTGCATTTGACCCTTTTCTAAGTCATTTCTGGGACACTGGCTCCCACTTAATTTGTCACCCTTCTGAATGGGTACAGGACTGACTGAACACATTTCCATATGAAATCTTTCCAAGACTCGGTTGATATAACCTTTCTGAGACAGTCCTAGCAATCCTCGAGATCTATCCCTGAAGATCTCTATGCCAATGACATAAGCTGCCTCACTCATATCAACCATCTGAAAGTTCTTGGTAAGATAGCTTTTAGTTTCATACACCAGACCAATATCACTACTGGCTAACAAGATATCATCCACATACAGAACCAAAAATATAAACTTGCTCTCACTGATCTTTAGATATATACACTGATCAACAATGTTTTCTGTAAATCCAAAAGATGTAATGGTATCATTAAACTTTATATACCATTGCCTGGAAGCTTGTTTAAGTCCGTATATGGATTTCTTTAATTTGCAAGCCAAGTGTTCTTTACTTTCATTTGCGAACCCTTCAGGTTGCTCCATGTAAATTACTTCATCCAAATCTCCATTCAGAAAAGCAGTTTTCACATCCATTTGATGTAACTCCAAATCATAATAAGCTACAAGTGCCATAATGATTCTAAGAGAGTCCTTCTTTGATACTGGAGAGAAGGTTTCTCTATAATCAATGCCTTCCTTCTGAGTGAAACCTTTAGCCACAAGTCTGGCCTTATATCGTTCGATATTGCCTTTAGAGTCGCGCTTGGTCTTAAAGACCCATTTACACCCGACTTTCTTACAGTTATCAGGCAATTCAACGAGATCCCAGACTTGGTTTTGGTCCATAGATTTCAACTCATCATTCATAGCATCAACCCATTTACTAGAATCATTGCATTCTATGGCTTGTGAAAATGAAACTGGATCTTTATTTATCCCAATATCATAATCAGATTCCTGTAGATACACCACATAATCATCTGAAATGGCAGATCTTCTTTCCCTTTGAGATCTTCTCAAAGCTGCCGGTTGTGGTGGTTCTACAATATTTTCAATGGCGATATCCTCATGGAGTGGTGAACCAATATCAATATGTTGTTCTGGTATCTCAACTTGATGATCAAGCTGAGGGACAACAATTTCTCTTGAAGGAAAGGTAATTGGGATATTTACCCTTACTACTTCAAGATCTACCTTTCTTGGTTCATCACTCCCACTAAATTCACCATTTTCCAGGAATCTGGCATTACCAGTTTCAACTATTCTTGTACTATGGTTAGGGCAATAAAATTTGTATCCCTTAGACTTATCAGGATAACCAATGAAATACCCAGATATTGTTTTTAAGTCTAATTTCTTTTCTTGTGGATTATATATTCTAGCCTCTGCTGGACAACCCCAAACATGTAAATGTCTTAAACTAGGTTTCCTACCAGTCCACAACTCGAAAGGAGTTGTTGGGACTGCCTTACTAGGAACCCTGTTTAAGATATACATAGCAGTCTTTAAGGCTTCATTCCACAATGAAATGGGTACATTAGAGAAGCTCATCATGCTCCTAACCATATCCATAAGTGTTCGGTTTCGCCTTTCAGCAACACCATTCTGCTGAGGCGTACCTGGCATTGTGTATTGAGCACAAATACCACGCTTTTCTAGAAATTTGGCAAATGGGCCAGGATGTTGTCCTGACTCATCATATCTACCATAAAATTCACCACCTCGATCTGATCTTATGATTTTAACCTTTCTATCTAATTGTCTCTCGACTTCTGTAATGAACACCTCAATGATGTCAACAGCCTGAGACTTTTCATTAATTAGATACACATAACCATAACGTGACAGATCATCTATAAAGGTAATGAAATATCTCTCTCCCGTAAAACATGAAATTGAGAGTGGTCCGCAAATATCTGTATGAATTATTTCAAGGAGTTCTTTACTTCTTGTGGCACCTTTCTTAGTGTGTTTGGTTTGCTTTCCTTTTATGCAATCCACACACACATCAAAATCAGTGAAGTCTAGGTTATCCAAAATCACATTCTTCACTAATCTTATTATTCTATCCCTGGAGATATGCCCCAGTCTCCTATGCCACAAGATAGAGGATTTTTCATTTATTAAGCCACGTTTAATACCAACATTCGAATGCAGAGATAATAAAGATTGTGCAAACTCATCATTCAATAAAATTTTATATAAACCATCACATAAAATTCCATGTCCAACCGGAATTGAATTATACATTAAACTGAGTTTTCACAACTGAATAAAACAGAATATCCAAAAACATCTAATTTGGATATTGACATTAAGTTCCTAGAAATCGAAGGTACATAAAAAGTATCTTCAAGATCCATCTGATGTCCATCTCCAAGAGTAGTCGATAAGTACCAACATATTCGACCTCCACTTTGAGACGGTTCCCCATAAAGACGAATCTCTCACTTTCCTTCGGTTTCCGGGTTGTAAGGAATCCCTGCATTGAATTAGTTATGTGAGTTGTGGCTCCAGAGTCAATCCACCAAGTATTAGAAGGTACTTCAGCAAGATTTGATTCATAACATACAAAAGAAAGATTTATACCTTTCTTTTCGAACCAAGCTTTTCTCTTGTTGCAGTCCTTCTTCACATGTCCCTTTCTGCCACAGAAGTAGCACTTGACAGTGAAGACCTTTCCATGACCTTGGCTATTTTCCCCATGGTCATGCCCTTTCTTTGATGGAAATCTCTTACCTCTTCCATATTTACCTTTCTTATGGATACCTCCTTGAGTTACTGCCAATACTGAGTGATGCCCTTCTTACCTCAGTCTCACTTCCTCTTGTACACACATACCAGTTAGCTCATTCAAATTCCACTTATCTTTATGAGTGTTGTAGTGAATCTTGAATGGCCCAAACTGAGGAGGAAGTGAGTTGAGGATGAACTGTACCAAGAAGGATTCATCCACTTTCATACCCAGTGATCCTAACTTAGCAGCCTTATCAGTCATATTTAGAATGTGTTGTTGAACTCCTCTATTACCATCATATTTCATGGTGGTAAGTTCAGCCATAAGGGTGCCAGCTAATGACTTATCTGCAGACTTAAATCGGTCTTTTACAGCAGATAAAAGTTCAGATGCACTAGTAGTATGTGGGAGGGAAGTCTTGATGTTATTGGCTATGGTCATCTTTATGAACATGAGACTGAGTCTATTCGACCTTTCCCAAGCTTTGGCATGGCTAACCTGCTCTGCTGTGCTTTCAGCAGTCACTTCATCAGGTTTCTCTACTAAAAGAGCCATGTCTAGGTCCAGAACACCCAGTGTAAATTGTACATGCTCAAACCACTCAGAGAAATTTGTACCATCCAGGGCTGGAATGCTAGTGGCATGAGTGTGAAGGGAAGTAGGGACGTTCACTGAAACATAATAGGACATTGCTCACATTAGGCCACGAATCAATACAATAACCTTAAATTTAATTAAGATGAACTATTGATATCACTTTGATTTCTCCTTTGGCGAAACCTAAGCATATCTAGTGTTCACTCTTTAGGTGAGAACTTTTATCACCTACGTAGGTCTAATATAATTTATGTCACTTAGATAGTAAGTCATGTTACCTTTGGGTATCTAATTCCACACCACTAAGTTACATAAATTACACTACCCTACCCCGGTTCATAATTATTTGAAAGAGACTTTCCTTTGGGCCAGTCCCAATCTCCTAACTAGAACCGCCATCGAGAGTATTATTGTCTTTAATGTCACTTACATTGACAAGTCTTTTATGTAGTTGTATATTCATAAGGCTTACTAACATAGGTCACTTTGGCAACTACTAAATCAATAAACCATATGAATACAAAACTAACCAATAATATTCTCTAATCTTTTATTTGAGAAATGCCATAATACTTCAATTCTATTACTTGACCAACATCAATCAATATTAACACAATAACTTAAATGTGTAACATACTTTAATGATTGATTATAAACAACCATTAGTCGACTACAAGGAAAGACTAGTCGACTTGGGTCAAGTCAAGTCGACTATAAGGAAAGACTAGTCGACTTGAGTCAAGTCAAGTCGACTACACATTTAGGTCTAGTCGACTAGGGCAAGGAAAAGTTAGTCGACTATACCCTATAATTAGTCGACTACAAATTTTATCAGTCGACTACACATATTATTAGTCGACTCCTGTTGGAAGGCAAACTCTCGGTTAAATATTAGTCGACTTGGCAAAAATGGTTAGTCGACTATACACTTTACTAGTCGACTAATCAAAAATATAAGTCGACTCCTGTTAGAAACAGAGAGTTCTCAACTTTCGGGAAAATAAATTAGTCGACTATAACATATGATTAGTCGACTAATAGTCGACGAAACAGTTATCAAATGGCAGTTCCTGTTCCGATGACTTAATCAAAAATTAGGGAAAATTAGGGTTTCTTAATCCTAAATTTTGATCCCTATTAATTGCATAATTAGAGGAGTATGAACATGATATTAGGGTTATGTAATCCTCTATTAATTCCACAATTAAAAGATCAAAAAATTTGATTTTATGAAACATTAATCAAAACCCTAATTTACCATAATCTTTAATCCAAGATGTATTGATTCTTAACACGGCTCTGATACCAAATGTAAGAAATAAAAGCAACTATTATGCGGATTAACAGCCATGAATCAAGAATCAATATCATCTCAAGAATTGAATACGTCATTAAAATACATATACATTAAATCCCCATACCTGAAGCCATTGGAGAAGATTAGATGAAGGTTGAAGAAGACCTTGATTCCTTCCTTTTGATCCTGCAAACCCTAATGCAAATAACCTCTTTTCTCTATCTCTTTTTCCTTGCACAAAACTCTTAGTTTTTCTTTTACTGATGGGTTCTCAAAAATTATGAGAGAAGAGATTGTAATTCTTTGCAGGAGGAGAAAAGTGGGTCGCACATTTGCAAATAAACCCTTGAAATAATACCATCCATCATGGTACCCTTATATCTCAAAAGATTATATAAACTATATAAATGTGACTTTAATATGGGCACCCTTAATATCAGTTAACCTTAATTAGGAATCCAACAAATAACCAAGGTTATTGGTCCACCTTTAATGTGAGATTAACACTCTCTTCTTTAATTTTCTTACACTTTTCAATTTTCTTACTCTCTAACATCATGGCAAGTGGATGTTCGTCGGCAAGAGGGAATGGTAAGGTTAGAGTTGATATTTTCGTTATATGTAATCAACACCACATTTAATTATGTATGCTAACAATGAGGAATCAGAAATATATCCGAAGAAAAGGTGCAAATCAACAGTCCGACCCAAGGTTTCAATCCAAGAAGGTGATAGAGGCGAATAAGATATCGCTAGTTAAAAATTAAAATCTGATCTTTATGTGCATCATTTTACGAAATCAAGATGATACAAACACAATCGTTAGTGTAATTTCAAGCATTGTCTGAAAACTTATAAATATTCTGCTTTTCGGTGGTTATGAGACATATCAAAAGTATTTGAAGAAGGTGCATCCTTGTCAAGCTGGTCTCACAAAAATGCAAACTCAAATATCAAGGTACGCTACCAATGACCCTCCTAAATTATTTTATTTCTCTGATGTTAAATAGAGATGAGTTAGCATGAATTGTTTTCATTGAACACTTGTTTTTTAGTCTTGGTGAAAATTAGGTTTTATAATTATTATTACAAAATGTATTATATCCTTAAGCAACTAGAGTGCCTATGACCATTCTCACACACACAGTTCATAAGTTTTTATAAAAAAGAAAAAAAACGAATTACATGATTTTTTTCATCGCTTTTGATGGACGTGTATTTATACGTAGCGATATATAGAGTGATCACTGGCAACAATATTCTTACCTGAGGATCGCTTGTCACGTTGATAGTGAATGAAACATACAAAAAAGAATAATTGTGTTTAGAGTATTAATGAAAGATATGTTGCGCGCCCCCAGCAGCGACAATAAACCGATAGAGGATCCCTTCTTGAATCTCCCACGCACGAAGAACAATCACAACCAGCACAAAAACAATCATCGAGAAAGAACACACGCAAACAACCATTTAACGAGTTCGGCCTCAACGCCTACGTCCTCGGGGCAATCAGAAGAGAGATTAATTTACTTGGAAGAAGATTACAATGGCTAGCAGCCTCTTTGAATGCAAGAGAGCTCCAGCCTTTTCCTTCTCAAGGATCCTCTACAAGATACAAACCCTAGAAAACAGCCAACCCCTTAAATACAAACAGATTTTAAAATCTGCACTCGCAGCCCGCACCCGCTTTTTTCGGTCGACCGGCGGTCGACTGACCCTTCCACCGGTCGACCGGGCGGTCGACCGGGTGCCCAACAGAGAGTTGAGTACTTTCAGTCGGTTGACCGACCGTCGACCAAGCTCCAACTTGTGCACGTTGTGCACGTCGGTCGATCGGGCCGGTCGACCGGCCAACCTGCACCTGCTGCTGTTGGCTTGTTTTCTGTTGCTGTTTCCCTTCGTCTTCGTCGTCGATTTCCTCGCGATCACTCGACGACCCTCGACGATCCTTATCAATTTCCCATCAGTAAACTCTCTCTTTCCAACAATTCTCCACCTTGGCGAATATTTTTCCTAAAATTTGAGCCGATCTCCAACGAACTCCAGTCTATCACCTGGCGAAATCGACACACGATCTCGGTGAAATCGACACACGATCTCGGCTTGCGCGCACCGGACGAAATCGACACACGATCTCGGCAAAATCGACATACGATCTCGGCTTGGAATCTATAGCTCAGCTATCCATGAAAAACATCACACATGCCTTTCCTGCACTTCACCTTAGGAGAATTTTCATACATGCCGATCACCAACATGGCTTCTACTCTGTAACTTCACGACCTCACGAAGACTTCCACATGAGCGAACACTGACTCTCCACTGACCAGCTCTATCTAGTCTTCCTGTCTTCCACTGACGGTCCAACCAAGTCTGCGTAGACACACCAAACATCATCGGCTTCAATTGGATGCACACCACTCCTTATGCAAGCTCAACATCTTCTCACCGGAAGATCACCTGTTCATCGAGATCACAACACCTCATCACTACGTGAAGTCCAACTGGCCACAACGCTTCACCTCTACGTGAAGCCTCTCCACCTCTACGTGAAGCTCCAAACGGCCACATCTCTTCACCTCTGCGTGAAGTTCAACTGGCCACAACACTTCACCTCTACGTGAAGTTCCATCGACCACAACTCTCCACCTCTACGTGAAGATCCAAACAACTTCTCAAGAACCCAAATAGCTTCATAAGAGTTGCATCACAAATGGCTGCGCCTTTATGGCTGCCTACGTAACTTTGCCCAAAAGGATCAAGCCAACCGTAGTTCATTGTAGATGAGCTTCATCAAGCTCAAGCACTGGTACCTCTATTTGCAGCAGTGAACATGTCTGACCGAGTCATATGAACCTGTTCCCGACCATCATGGAGGACAACGGCCTTCAATTTCAGCTTGTCACGATCACAAGCTTGAGATTCATGCTTCTTTCCCACAAGCGTGGTTTCACCTTGGTTCAATAAATAGCTGCAAACAACTCGACATCCTCAACAATGTCTTCATCCTGTTCAGCATCAACTTTAGTTTCATGATCTCCACCCGTTATCACATCCGGTGAAATCTCCTCTAATGCCGACCAACTGGAGATGATGGAGTAGCATCAACCTCCACCTGCTGCGATCCTTCCTTGGTCTCCGTCCTCTCCACCTGCTGAGAGACAGTAGACTTCAACATTGAAGTCTCTCCAAAAGTGACATGCCTGCTCATCACGATCTTCTTGTCTTCGGGTCCCACAACCTGTAGCTGTTTCCTTTGATGCCCAAATAGACAAACCTCTTTGCTCGCGATTCAACTTGCCATTCTTGGCACTGAAGTAGGCCGGACTTCCAAACTCCCGCAGCAAACAATGATCTTGAGCAGCTCCCCAGACCAAATATCCAATGGAGTTTTACCTCCTATCGCAGTCGATCTGTTCATGAGATGGCTAGCATACTCAGTCGCCTCATTCCAAAACGATCTGTCTAATCCTACATTAGACAACAACCTCCGAACCTCCTCCAGCAAGGGACGGACTACTTCCTTAGCCAACCCATCTGTACCTGTTGTGAAGTGAGTTGCAATACCTGTGTTCTGGCCAAATCGTAGGAACTGGTACATGTCCTTTCCAACATTACCAATATGAAGCTCCTTTATCTTCCTACCTATCTGCCTCTCCATTTTTCCTCTCCACTTCATCAACACATCTAGGGCTTCACCCTTTGTCTCATGAGATATATCCAAACCTGCCTAGATGAACCATCAATAAATGAGACAAAGTACCTGTTACCTCCAAGCGATGCCGTCTTAGCAGGTCCCCATACGCTCATGTGAATATAATCAAGAAGACCTTCATTGTGGTGAGTACTGGTGCTGAATCTCACCTTCTTCTTGTTCAGAATGCTGTGTTCACCTTCCGACTTGCAGGTTGCAGCACCTTCCATTTCCTTCTTTGCAAGAGCTCGCAAAGATTCTTCTTCTTCCTGTCCGACCTTTCCCTGCCAGACCTTCGGGCTACCATCATCTGAGGAACTCGAAGTCCTCCACCTAATCTGTAATCGTACTACCCTTCAAGTAGTAGAGGTTGCCTCGGCGGACGCCCTTCATCACCACCATCGAGCCCTTGATCATCCTGAGATCGCCATCTTGAACAGATATCATCATGCCCGATGCTTCCAAAGTTCCCACGGAGACTAGATTTCTCTTCAATTAAGGCACATACCTCACTCCCTTCAGCTCCTTTTCCTTCCCATCAAACATCCTAATTCGAATTGTACCTACACCCTTCACGCTACATGAGTGATCGTCGCCCATAACGACCGAACCCACCCTCAGCTTCTCAAAGCTAGAAAACAAACCCCGATTGGGGCATTCATGGTATGTTGTACCTGTATCCAAAATCCACTCATCTTTCATGAGTTACCGATGGTGGGAGAACTGACTGAAACGAGAAACCTGACGAGTCTGAATCTGATCCATCTGCCTGTGAACTGCTCCTCTGAGTATTTGTCACCTTTGATAGATTTGCTTCAGCCTTCGACTCTTTCTTCTTCCCCTTGAACTTCGGACAGTCCACTTTCCAGTACCCTATCTCTTTGCAGAAGGCACACTGATCCTTCCTCAGATCCCTATAGCCCGACCTGGACTTTGATCTTCCTCTAACCTCCTTGCCCTTCCTCGATGAACTTCTGCCTCTTACTTCCAGTGCCTCCGCTGATGAGCTTGACCTAGAAGGATATCTCTCCTTCTTCTTCGTCTCATAACTAGTCAGTGCAGACGACACCTCATCATAATCTAAAATCTGCCTTCCATTGATGAAGGTCAGAGTGAATGTCTCATACTCCTCCGCCGGGAGTGAGTTCAGAAAGATGATCGCCTTATCTTCCTCATCTATCGTGACATCCCACGTTTACCAAGTCTAGAAGAAGCTTAGTATATCGGTTGATGTGTTCATTCACTGTGCTTCCCTTCTTCATTTGAAAACTGTACAGCTTACTCTTAAGCTGCAACCTAGACTCAACACTCTTAGTTAGGTATTTCCTCGCAAGGGTTTCCCACAGTTTCTTCGCCGACGTCTCATGTTGTGCAACGTATTTTATGTCTTGCGAAAAACATGAACGTATCAATCCACATGCCGACCTGTTCATCTTTGCCCACTCTTCATCAGTGGTCGTGTTCCTCTTCTTCTCTAATAGGAGAGTATCCTCGAGGTTCGATGCATTCAGGGCATCCATAACCTCACATCTCCACATCTCAAAGTTATTTGTACCATTGAACTTCACCATTTGATCCTCGGATGAGGATGCATGGTCTTAACTGAAGTACTTTCCTCTGCCATTGAGATTACTTGATCCTCTATCTATGCGGAAGAACATCAACTGGAAATAGATCTCTACTCAGATAAAAATTGAATTTTTACCTTTCCTTGAACCCTAGGATCTACACCACCACAGATTCCACGAGCCCTCCTTGCGTCCTCCTTAGATCGACACACGATCCCACGAACACCAATACCTCTGATCTGAGATCACACACGATCTCCACCAAATCAGATCTCGAGCCCTCCGATCTCCAGAAATCCAAGCGAAACCTGGAAGCTCTGATACCACTTGTTGCGCGCCCCCAGCAGCGACAACAACCCGATAGAGGATCCCTCTTTGAATCTCCCACGCACGAAGAACAATCACAACCAGCACAAAAAAATCACCGAGAAAGAACACACGCAAACAACCAATTTAACGAGGTTCGGCCTCAACGCCTACATCCTCGGGGCAATCAGAAGAGAGATTAATTTACTTGGAAGAAGATTATAATGGCTAGCAGCCTCTTTGAATGCAAGAGAGCTCCAGCCTTTTCCTTCTCAAGGATCTTCTACAAGATACAACCCTAGAAAACAGCCAACCCCTTAAATACAAACAGATTTCTAAATCTGCACTTGCAGCCCGCACCCGCTTGTCGGTCGACCTGGCGGTCGACCGACCCTTCCACCGGTCGACCGGGCGGTCGACCGGGTGCCCAACAGAGAGTTGGGTACTTTCAGTCGGTCGACCGACCGGTCGACCGAGCTCCAACTTGTGCACGTTGTGCACGTCGGTCGACCGGGCCGTTGACCGGGCTTCTGATACTGCGGGCCAGTCGACCAGGCCGGTCGACCGGCCAACCTGCACCTGCTGCTGTTGGCTTGTTTTCTGCTGGCTGTTTCCCTTCGTCTTCGTCGTCGACTTCCTCGGCGATCACTCGACGACCCCTCGACGATCCTTATCAACTTCCCATCAGTAAACTCTCTCTGATTGCCCCGAGGACGTAGGCGTTGAGGCGAACCTCGTTAAATTGGTTGTTTTGCGTGTGTTCTTTCTCCGGTGATTGTTTTTGTGCTGGTTGTGATTATTCTTCGTGTGTGAGAGATTCAAGGAGGGATCCTCTATCGGGTTATTGCTGCTGGTGGCGCGCAACAAGATATACTGCTTCTAATATTTATAGACACATGTTGATTACTTGTCATTGGGTTGATAGTGAATGAAACATACAAAAAAGAATAATTGTGTTTAGAGTGTATAATGAAAGACATACTACTCTTTTTATATTTATAAATTGATAAAAGTAGTTGCGGAAGAATATAATTTGATTAATAAAATTGTTGCAATAGGTTTTGATAGTGCATCTGCTAACACTGCATCTATCCTTGAATTAGAAAAAGTTTGTAAACTGTATTTGGGGGTATATTTTTCATCAAAGATGTACATGTCATGTTTTAAATTTATATGAGCAAATTTAAAACAATTAAATAATTATATTAAACATACTAGACATGCATTTCACTATTTACATGAATAATGAAGATCAGGTAAAATATTGTAAATAAAAGGTATGAGGCTCAAACGAATTCCAAGGGATGTTTTCAACCTGTTGAAATTCAACTTATTGAACAACTTAATGATAGTAATGCTTATAAAAAATTATTATGTGATTTTATTGCTAACAATATTAGTGAAATTAATTTGTATCCTTATCAATGAATACATGCATAAGTATTTTGGATATCTTAAAATTTTTTAATGATCTACTTACATTTTATCTGGTGTTTTATTATCCTAGAACCATTTATTTTTAATTGAGTGTATTATATTTGTGGTGTGATGGAAGAAAATGAAAATTATGTGTATTTATTTACATGTATTCAAACAATGAAAAATAAATGGCTGTAATATGTTAAAGTAAGTCTACCTATTTATCTTGTTGCACGTGTTTTTTATCCATGTTGTAAATTAAATGGATTGTATGAATATTGTCTCTTTATTATGAAATTCTAAAATTGGATGTAAATGTTTATGTAATGAAGTTAAAAAAGAAATTTATGTCTTACATGATGAATATAGTAAAATTTTTAGTTTAAGTATTAATATCTCCCGTCATGACCAAACTAGTAATCAAGTTGATGATACCTCTAAAATTAGTGGATGCAACAACTATTATTGTAAAGAGCCAAAATGGTATCTTTTTCAAGCTCGAACTCCTAGCTAAAAGTTATTTAACCATTTCATTTGAGTTTGGTAAAGATTTCAAGATATAAAATTTCAATCCTGCAATGATGGAAGGAGCATTTAACACGTTCCCAATTATGAAAATTATTGCTAAACAAATCTTAGCAATGCTGGTGCCAACAATAGTTATGGAGCAAGTATTCAATGCCGGGGAAGTATTTTGTATCAAATTCGTCTGAGTATGTCTCCCGAATCAGTGAAGGCCTAAGCATATATTGATGATTGGACAAAAAACAGGGTTAAGACAACAAGAAACCGTGCGGGAAGAAAATGAAACTTTTATGGAAATGACGATCACCGAAATGGAAGAAAGCGATTGAGGTAAGGTATGAAGATTGAGCTAAGAGAACTATGTGGGTTTTGATTCCTCTAAACCCCAAGAGGATACATAGGCAACTTAACTATGGTAAGGATTAAGTTCACCCGTTTTTAATTTTTTTAATTATTTTTGTTAATTTTTCTTATATATAAAAATTTGTATTTGACGAAGCAGAAACAGTTCAAGAAACGAAACACCGGAACCGACCGGTTTCGGAACAAGAACTGGAGCCGATCAGCCTCCGTTCGGCTCTAGAATCGAGGTCGGGTCTAACTATATGGATAATCAAATACTTGACTTATTATCTACTTTTTCTTTAAGAGGTAAGTTAATTTAAAACATTAATACTATGAAATGTGGCTTTAAAATCTTATACTAGCCCTTTAAAATGACATTTAAAGTAAAATATGGCTGATTTATAATTCAAAGGACTAGTCTAGAGCTTGACAAGACAGGATTGAGAGCCTCAATCCTCAATTTCGGCTAGTCGAAATTTCAGCTCAGTTGCAGTTTGTTTTCTGACCGCAATCGGTGCAATGATCGGATTCTGTACTCTAATTCCATGCGGTATGCTTTTAAAATTTTGTCAAAAAAGGCCGCACAGAACCGACCGATGCTCAGTCTTACAATGTAACACGATGTTTGTTTCTTCTCCAGGAAAGCTTCATTCCTCATTCGTGAAGAAAACCATTTTTTTATCCTCATTTGATGAACAACAACTGAACCGAAATTCTGTGCGTTTTTTTTCAAAAATTTTAAATCGTATTGCACCAAGTAAGGTGCAGAATTGAACTATACCGCATTGATTGAGGTTAGAAACTAAACTGCAGTTGAACTGAAATTTCGATTTGGATGTATCGATTGACCATGTGAGGAAAAAAACACATGGAAGGGGAGGGGAAGGGTAGAGGGGGAGAGAGTTAGTGTCGCCGCGCCGCTTGTGAGTTTGAAGGTGGAGGGATTTGGGAACTTTGATGGAAATTGAGTGAGTGATGGGTTAAGGGTTGGGGTTTGGTTAGAAAAAAACATATTATCCTACGTAGTGGCGGAGCTAAGATTTTAAAGACGGGTGTTGACACACTAAAAAAGACAAACTCTCGTACAACTTTTTAACTGGTCATAACAATGTCCAACATGTCGACATCTATAAAAGACAAGTCGCGAATAAGCTGATGACCAACTCAACACAACCCGAGGGACAAAGTAGAAACTTAGCCCTGCTGATCCAGTAAAACAGACAGCAAGCCAAATACTGCTTTTTGTGGCTAAGTCAGCTCAATACTTAGCCTCGAGCGAGCCCTAGGTGCTAGCCATGGTTCAGAGGTTAATTATCTAGTGTCGTCTTGAAGCCCTTCACAGCTCAACAGAGAGCTAAGTATCAGCTTCGCCTGAAGCTCCACATAGCCCCACAGAGGTCTAATTTCTAGCTCGCTGAGGCTTTAGCTCTGATTAAGTGTCTAGCCACGCGCGCGGAGCTAAATCTAGCCCATCGCACGAGGCTAAATCCAGCCTCGCACAAGGCTTTCTACGCCTCTATGTGACGGTTGGCCAGGTCAAACCTTTGACCTAGTATTTAGTGCACTAACCCCATTACGTTAGTGGGGTTAATGTCACTTTAAGTGGGCGGTTATACCCGCCCACTTCACCCCACGTTCAGTGGAAACGGCCGGGTCAATAGGCCATTTTTAGGCTCGTGCGAGCCCGTCTAGCCTCGCATGCAGCTCACATTTAGCCTAGCGGGGGCGTTATAGCCTCGCGCGAAGTTCAAATAGTCTTCGACGTGAAGCTAGCTGACTGTTACCAATCGTGGCTGAATTCTAGGGGCAGTTACACCCCTCCAGAGCCTATAAATATCTCATCTGAGAATGAGCTCAGGCATCGGGCATGAAGCATCAGAGCTGAAAGCATCGAGAGAGCTAGTAAGGCTAACTTTTTTTTGTTTCTTAAAAGCTCCAGAGAATTATTTCTCTAAGATCAGGGTGTTAATACCCTAAGACCTTCCTCCTTTTCAAGGAATCTCCGGAACCAACCGAGAAGGAATTTTAAGGTAATAGCATTTGAAAATCGATCGCTCGCATCGTCAACGGAACAAAGTGGTCGTGCGCTAATCAGACTCCTACCGACACACTTCCCTAGAATCTCACTTGTAATCTTTTCTTTTTTTTTTATTACTTTTAACTTTCTCTTCATAATTTTGTAAGTTTTTTCCTTTTAAAAATCAATGGAAAACAAAATGGCGACTCCGTTGGGGAATGCGTTCTCCACTGCTGAGAATCAAGTGTCGTAATGCGACGATTAGACTCTCGGATTTATTGCTGAAACATTGGTCATCATTTTGCTCAAGATAAGTTGAGCAATTTCTCTCTGGGGGTAGAAAAAGTCTTATATATGTGCGCAAGAACAGGAAGGTCAGTGTAGCTAAAATACCCTTGGCTACTTCCGGGAAGCAAGTCTCTGTTGAGACTATTAGGGTTCCCTGTGAACTAATACTACCTTATGCGACGCTAGACAGGCTCTGCGCGAGCCTAAACAGGCTCCACGCGAGCCTAAACAGGCTCCACGCGAGCCTATCACAGTCCCAACTGGGACTACATTAGCCCCACGCCAATGAACTAGCGTTGCACGCGAGACTGTAAAGATTCCATGCAAGCCCAAAATAGCCTCCAACAAGGCTATGTGCATTGCAAAATCCACAGTCGCCTCTCTCAATTCAGCTTCGTGCGAAGCTAAGACAGTCTTGGATCACAAGATTCCCACTGCTCCTCAGCTTCGCCAGTCCTGCGAGGCTGAAGCCAAAGCACCTTGTGCTTACAACGAGGCTATCACAACTCTGCTTGCTTCAACAACAATGATGGGCAGTGTTTAGCTTGCCTCATGTGGGGCTAAGACCAGAGCACCCGTGCGTGTTAACAATGTCACTGATCCAGTGTCACTCTCAGCACCAGTGCTAACAAGCTCTACGCGAGGTTAGGGGTTAAAGCACTATTGAGTGCTAACAACGAGACTCTTATAACCTTTCTTGCGGGAAAAGCTCTGCATAACAGAGCTAAGTTCGCCTCTAAGGGCAGAACTAAAGCAGTAGCTTCGCCTTGTGAAGCTACTCCTTCAGGTGAAGCTACCTTAGCTTCGCCTATGCCTAAGAAGAAAGCCCTTAAGGCTAAGCCTAAGGCTTCTCAGCCCGAGAGGGCTAATATCAAATCTCCTCGAGTCTCTGTGATAGATCGGTTGGGGTCAATTAACACTAATTTGAGAGATTATCTGAGCAATAAGCGAAAGCTATGCTCTGAAGAATCTTTTTACATCTCGCCATCCCAGTGTAGACAAGCGGGGAGTCAATTTGACGGTGCACTATATCCATTGCTGTTTGAGAACCATCCCGATGACTTCACCTCCAAGCCACCAATCAGTATTCAGCCGGTTGTCAGTCCGAACTTCCAAGAGGCTCGGGTCCCGGAAGAAGAAGGCAACAAAGTTGACCCATCTTGCAGCTGCCTCTGTTAACATGATAAGCTGAGAGAGGGAATTTTCTGGTCCCGAAGACGGAGATGAGGAACCTTCACTCCTTCATCCAGTTCTCCGGACTCTGACTATAGCCTTGGCTTGAGTCTGGTTCTGATGAACTAAGAGGATGCCTTCCAGGGTACTCACTCTAGGGAAGCAATATCCTACGATTATGGATAACCTTTTTCATCAACTGGAGTTGTATCACCCACGCCATTGCGAAAGCTTTCCAATGGTCTAATGATGAGGAAGCTAGCGGGTATGCTTCTTTAACTACTATCAGCTCGGTGCGGATGAGGCTCGTGTCTGCTAACATGGCCGATAACAACAATGATGATTTTCGTCGGCGGATGGAGGATAGGAGCAGACTTTTAAGGTTCAGCAAGAATCCTTGGATAACATCCAACAGATGCTAGCTTAGCTCTAACCAACCGGAATACCAATGACACCAGTAGCAATCATAACGATGAGGAGCATAACGACGATGAATGCCCAAGACTGATAAGTCAAAGGAAAGCTTCTCGATTGACGTCGAGGTCATTAAGGGCATCCAAGCTCAGATTGCATCCTTGACCCAGAGGGATGAACTTAAGAAAGTAGGGATGACTTGTTCTTACCCACTGGAGTGGGATTCAGTTCCGTACCCACCGAAATTCAAGCCACCTACTTCCACACGTAAGATTGCAAAGGCTCACCCAACCAACATATCTATTACTTCTGGTCTCAATCAGTAACATAATAGATAACATTGTCATCATGACGAGACTATTCATTAGCACCCTTAAGGGGATAGCCTTGACTGGTTTAGGAACCTGCCCAGCGGCTTCATCAACTCTTGAATTGACTTTGAAACCTAGTTCTCTTTTGATTCTACGAGGACGATACTGAGGGGACTATGGACAAGCTCCTCTCAAGAGTCCAGAAAGGAGGAGAATCTGTACGGGAATACATTGAGAGGTTCCGCAACTCTCTGTCATATGCTCTACAGGTATGCCGTTACCCATTACTCCAGACATATTGGCATAACTTTCTTGACATAATAGAAGTTTGTATGGGAGCTGTTAAAGCCCATACATGAAAGAAGCTTGTTGAACAAGCTGAGATAGCTGAGAAATCGGCTAAGAATTTGAACCCTCAGTCCCCAAGAACAAGTGGGGGGTCAACACCAAGGGGCGTGATGCAACCCAATCTTCTCAGTCAAAGAGGAAGGAAACCATGGCCGTTAAGCTATCAGGAACAACTCAATCAAAACAGAAGAAAAACACCAATGGCAATCAGGAATTCAAATTCCCGCCAAAGGTTTACTCCTTCAAAGACGAGCAGGTGTGGCGATCTTTCATTTGCTATACAAGGGTAACAAGCTCAAGTTATCTGAAGCTTAGCAACCTAATGAAGTGGGGCGTACAAATGATCCTAATTACTACCTCTTTCATAGAATGGTGCATCACCCTACCAGTAGGTGCTACATTCTCAAGGACAAGATCCAAACCCTAGTAGATGCTGGATTTCTGACTCTTCAGTCAGAACAAAAGAAAGTCACTCAGGACATTTCCGAAAATGACTGTCCAAGATGGATTGGTCCTAATCCCTAAGGCAAGATTGGATGTCATGAACCCTATGGCTGAACAACAGGAAGCTAAGGGCCTAATCCCAATCATGACAGAATCTAGAGAAATCATGTGGGTCCACCCAGATATTGTCAAAGATGAGTAATGGGAGATCGACATGCCCAAGCTCAA